>PVJL010000592.1:239819-285671 GCA_004026885.1 Lyroderma lyra | reverse complement strand
AAAAAAAGAAAAGAAAAGAAATAATAACTGAAAACTTACCTAACATGGTGAAGGAAATAAACATATAAGCCAAAGAAGCATAGAGAGTCCCAAACAAGATAAATCCAAACAGGCCCACACCAAGACACATTATATATAAAATGACACTAATTAACGACAAAGAGAGAATCTTAAAAGTAGCAAAAGAAAGGCAACAACTAACTTATAAGGGAATTCCCATAAAATTATCAGCTGATTTCTCAACAGAAACTTTGAAGGCCAGAAAGGATTGGCAGAAAATATTCAACATGATGGAAAGCCAGAACCTACAACCAAGATTACTCTACCTAGCAAAGCTATCCTTTAATTCAAAATTAAAGGATAGATCCAGAACTTCCCAGACAAGAAAAAGCTAAAGAATTCATCACTACAAAACCAGTATTGTATTACAAGGAATGTTAAAAGGACAACTTTAAGATGCAAAAAAATTAGCAAAATTATAAATAATAAAATAACAATAGATACATATCTGTCAACAATTACTTTCAATTTAAATGGATTAAAACCTCCACTCAAAAGACATGGAAAGTATTGTGCTCAGTGCAGTGTCAGAGAAAAATAGATGCAGTGCAATTTCACTTATATGTGGAATCAAAGGAAGAAAAGAAACAAATAAAACAGAAACAAATTTATAGATACAGAAAACATTAAAATGGTTTCCAGATGGGAGGGGGTTTGGGGGTGTGGGTAAATAAAGAGGAAAGGGATTAAGAAGTACAAATTTGTTCCTACAAAGTAGTTATGGGGATATAGGGTATAGCATAAGAAATACAACCAATAATATAGTAATAATGACGTAAGGCATCAGATGGTACTAGATTTGTTAGGGTGATAGTAGGAAGGCAGTTAAGGGCAGTGTGAAAAGGTGAATAGATTACAAAGTACAAATTAGTAGTTATAAAATAATCATGGTGATATAAAGTAAAGCATAGGGAATGATGTAATAATTATGTATAGTGCCAGATGGGTATTAGTCAGGGGGATCACTTCTTAAATTATATAGATGTCTAACCACTATACTATACACCTAAAATAAATATAAAATAATATTGAATGTAATAAAAAGAAAGAAGAGGTGGTACATATATGCAATGAAATATTACTCAGTCATAAAAAATAAAAAAAACACATAAAATCTTGCCATCTGCAATGACCTGGTTGGACCTAGAAGGAAGGTATCATGCTGAGTGTAGTAAGTCAGGCAGAGAAAGATAAGTGTCATATGATTCCACTTATATGTGGAATTTAAAGAACAAAGTAAATGAATAAAGAAATCAGAAACAGACTCATAGAGAACATTTTGATGGCTGCCAGGTAGGAGGGCATTGGGAGGAGTGGGTGAAAAAGAAGAGATTAAGAAGTACAAATTCATAGTTAAAAAATAGTCTTGAGGATGTAAAGTACAACATAGGGCATTTTGTAATAGCATATGTATGGTGTCAAATGGACACCAGATTTGGGTGGGGGGGTGATGATTTTGTAAGTTATATAAATGTCTCATCAGTATGTTTTAAACCTGAAATTAATATAATATTGTATGTCAAAAGTAATTGAAAAATAAAAACATTAAAAAGAAAAATACAAATTTTGAGAACTGTATTAAAAGTACAAGATTATTCTGTGATTATCAAGTTTAATGACTATTGAGCTAGTCCATATCTCTGTAGAATGGATGTTTCTACTACTAATCATCCTGTAAGAAATAAATCTTTTTTTTTTTTTTTTTTTTTTTTTTTGGTACGTGGGTATTTCCCTGACCAGGAATCGAACCCAGGCCGCAGCACTGACAGCACCAGCGCCGAAGCCTTAAGCCACTACACCGTCAGGGAACTCCCAAGAAATAAATCTTAGGGAAGAGAATTAAGACTTGGGGGAATTAGGCCTTAGAGTACGACTGAGAACACCATTTGTGTCTGAAGCCGGGAGGAAATTTGGCTTGAAGTCCAAAACCAAAGGTCTGTAGCAGATCTGGTATTGAGACTTGAACTGCCTGTCCCTGGGCAAACAGCAACAAATTGGCAGTCAGGCTGCTAATTGGCCTGATGAGAGGTCCTAGGGCGATCTGAGGGTGTGTGATAGTTTCCTATCTCTTCCATCATCCCTAAGCTTCAGGAAAGCCACATTCAAATGGACTCACCTCAGCTGCACTGAGGGGAACTATTAAAAAGCCTATGCCTGTGCTTGGAGCCAAGCAGGGCAGAGGAGAAAACTGTCCCCTCCCTGGTGGCCAAGACCTGAGGGTATAATGGCTGTCACTAGCAAGAGTAATTGATCTCACAAGCCTTTTTGAGACCAGTGGCTGTGGTTTGGTGGCAGTGCCAAGCTACTGGCTGAAGGAAAGTCAGCGTAATCATTCCTAGGCACACATAAGGAGTTACCTTGAGACAGTCTTGGAAATAAGTGGGTAACCTTTTGATACAGGCTCATTTCTGTGATTGGGGGGTAGGGGAGCAGGTTTATAATTTTAGAAAAAGAAGTGAAATTTCGTTTGTTTCACAGCCTGCTCTCCAGATCACACAATACATACTCCAGCCACATAGAACTTCCACTAGGTCTGTTTCCAGCCATAGCCTCTTCACATGACTGCCTGGTTTGCGTCTTTCTCATCTCACCTGGGGGTTATCTCCTAATTGAAAATTTTCTTGAATGCCTAAGCAGGTGCCTAAATTGAGATTATTTTCCATTTTATTATCCAGTTTGTTTTACATTAATACTTGGAAAATACATATTTTTGTTGCTGATTTTGCTTTTATCTTGCCTTCCTGAAGGATGATGTCTATTTGGCTCACTATGGGTTACTCAAGGAAGCAGCCTAGAGCCTGGCACCCAGTGTCCACACACAAAATAATATTCGTTTAGAGAATGAATGGATGGACTACAGTTTATGTTAATCTGCACTCATTAAACATGGATGTGTTCTTTTCTGATTTCAGACTCATCTTCTCACTTTGTTTTCAGAAATTTTATTGAAGATAGTATACATACAGAAAAGTTCACAAACTCTGATTACTTTTCAAATCCAGAATAACCCACCTTAAAGAGAAAACAAAGTAATTTAAAAGAGGTATGGAGTATTGTAATTTCTTTATCATTCCATTTATAATATAATGATATTCTAACATTCTGTTTTTATACATTATTTGTGCTTGGTGGCTTAATGTAGTTCCTCCCAAAAGAAGAGAATTATATTAAGCATCCTAAAAATTTTGTTTCCAAGTCCGAAACTGAGGATAAGACACTGCCTGGGCTTTGGTAAATTCATCTAAGTGACGTCAACCTTGAATGTGAAAAAGGTCATCAGCCTTCTTTTGTCCATATGCCCTTACACAACTCATCATGCATTGATTTCTCATTTTGAACCTCTATGGAAAAAAAGTTGTTTTTCTTTATATATATTACATATGTAATTTTAGTATATATTATATATATATATATATATATATATATATATATATAATTAATAGAAAAGTATATTCAATAGGGTTGCAATCTCCTCCATCTGAAAACGATCTTTAAAAAAGTGTAAGAACATAAATTGGATATGACCATTCAATATGAAAATTTTCATACACATAAGTGATCATTGAAGTATTGTCATATGTCTGTCCATCACCTTCTTTATCCATTGGTTCTTATAATAATTATTGATAGTAATTTTAACAGCTTTAACCAAGGAGAAGTTACTTTCATTATGAAAACTTTAAAGACATTCATACCCTCTGTTTTTCAGATTTGTAGTTGTTTTATTTTCCTTATTTTTCATAGAAATTAGAGTTGATGCATTAGTAGCAATCAACTACACAGAATAGAAATGAAAGCTAAAAGCTGAGAAAATACAGCAATTTCTCATGTTGTAATGAGTATTTCCAAATCTTAAGGTATTTCACATCATAAGAGACACCTGAAGTCCATTGAAGTCAAACCATGGTCTTTTATCCATAGATAATTTAAATGTTTCAAAACATAAGTCACGGATTTTCAGGAGTAAGTAATTTTTAATGGCTGACCTTCAGGAAAATTTCTTCACAAACTGGGAAAGGTACTGAAAAGAAGCTTATGGATCAAGAAGAGAATTTAATGGGCTCTTAACCCCTTTCAATTGAGGTACAAGATGTGGGATTAGGAAATGGAGCAGCTATTTAAGTCTCTTCATTCTATTTTTCACTTGGCTCAGAGAGAGTCCAGCTAGCGAAGCATAGTCACTTGAAATTGTATGTGCATCTTCATTCGTTTGAGTACTGAACTTTCACATTTATGAGAGTCTTATAGAGATGTCTCTAGAAACTGAAATCTCTGTTTCCTACCTATAAATTACTGTATTACAGTAATACCAAAAGAGTAATTTTTAATATTATAACAGCATCAGAATATTACATTGAAATAAATTAACATTTCTGCTGGGCTGGAGTATTACAAAATTAAAATGCCAACTTTAATTTGTAAAAGGGTTAATTTCCTGACCTTGACTGTGTTTAATTATTACTAATTTGTGTTATACTAATTAAACATGCCTCTTCAATAATTATATGAAGAAGCTGCAAAGCTTTTAAGACTCCTGCTAATCCAGCACCCTCTGGTTGCTTGTTTCTAATTTGTTCATTTTAATGTACCAATTATGCGAATTAGAGCAAATAAACATGTGGAAAATCTCTCTTCTGAGACTCTAACCTCCAAATGTTTTGAATCAGGTGGAATAATCCCTGTTCTAGTTCAATTATTCAGTTTCTGGAGTAGATTAAAGGATGAAAGTCTTATTTATTTATTTGTGAATAAGCAGATGTATCTTAAGTTTTCATAATTTCCATTGTGAATTCTCAAGTTCTAATTATTGTTGTCTTGATCAAATCCAGAAAGAATTACAATCAGGTAAATGCATAATGAATTACCATGCCGATTTTTCATGAAATTCAACAAAGAATCCTATTATGTTAACACTAGAAGAAAAAGAGTAAGGCTGTTTTGCACGTACTGTCTGTTTATGGGAAGCATTAAGGACCCTGTATATATCATAGTACAGAAGAAAGGAATATATTGTATTGTATCTTTGTAGAATAATAAACTTTAGCATATAGTCCTTTTTTTGTTGTTGTTTGTTTATATATATTGCATATTTCTCTCTGTTTATATCTAACCATTTCTTCAAAGTGATATTTCCCACTGAGGATATTAAGATGAGTGTATTTTACTGTTTGCATAGTAGAACATATCCAGACTTGGTGGATCTCCAGCCTTTCCAGGTCACCTAGCAGATAACATCACCATCTCCACTTAGTGGATGTAGTGAATGGTGCAGCCATAACAGGGTGCACCATTCATTAAATCCACTAAGTGCCCATAAACAAAAAGGCTCACCATTTTTTCACCTGTGGAGTGATGGGCAGTGGGAAAATTAAAGGTTTCCAGGTAGTAAACTTTCCTTAGCCAATACTGAATCAATATTTATGGAAAGCTGATTTAATACCTTTTTCCCTTCTCATTATAAAAATATAACATATCCAATGGAAAATTGGAAACTCCAAAAAATAAGTCACTCATAACTCAACCATCCAAAAGATACACTATACATTTTTAATGTAATTTCTACTCCCTTTAGCTTCTTTTTATTTTTTAATATGTTTGAGATCATAATATATATCTGGCACCTAATTAATTTGCTTCCTGTAATATAACAAGCATTTTCTAATGTGACAAATAACAAATTTCATAATACCATTTATGATTTTAGGGCTTTACAACAGTCTACTCTATATGATGGTGTGTTAGTTTTTGTTAATTTCTCTAGTGCTGTACAATGACATGTTTTCTAGCTTTCATCGCTCCAGATACCACTATATATAATCTTTCCCATAAAACAATGCATTCTGATATTTTTAAATAAGGAATGTGTTTATATATCTAGGGAAGACACTGACTATATACAAGTTTTCAGTACTTGTCCCAGGGGTCATTTTCCTGGAAGTAAGTATATACTACTGAATAAAAGTATCATCAGATATTTAGCAAGTACCAAGGCAGTAGGCCTCAATGTTTAAGTGAGATGCCAGCCAGCTTCCCTATGGTTTCCTTCTTGGAGGTAGCAGTTCTTTCAGAAGTTACTGGTAGAATTCTTAAATCTCTGTCTTCAACCATGAATTTCATATATAACCCTTGTTTCTGCATATCCTCCTACTCAACTCCAGAATATATATTGAGCTCTTCAGAATATATTTTTCTCTCTTCCTCAATTGTACTTTCTAGTTACATGTATTATGTTTCATAACCTTTTAGGACAATCAAATCCTTTTGAAGTATTGCCATAGTGAAGTTTTTATCCTTACAATAATAATTAATTTAATAATACTAAGTACTAATTGACATAGGCTGAATAACTCCCCCCGCCAATATAGCCACATCTTATCCTAATCCCAGGAACCTCTGAATGCTACCTTAAATGACAAAAGGGACTTTGCAAATGTGAATGAACTAAGCATTTTGAGGTAAAATGATTATCGTGCATGATCCCTTGGCCTGGAAAATCCAGCATGATGGGATCACAACAGTGCTCATAGGAGAGATGTAGGAGGGTCCGAATCAGAGAAGATGAGAAGATGACAAAAGCAGAGACTGAGTAATACTGTTTGAGATGAAGGAATGCAGGTGGCCACAAGCCAAGGAATACAGATGGCCACTAGAAGTTAAAAAAGTCACGAAGACAGATTTTCCCTCACAACCTCTGGAAGGACCAAGCCTTGCTGACTACACCTTGGTTTTAGCCAATGAAATAAGTTCTGGATGTTTGACCTCCAAAACTGTATAAGAATAAATTTTTGTTATTTTAAGCCACTGTTTGTAGTTATTTGTTATAGCAGCAGTAAAAAAAAAAAACACACAAAAGTAATTTATGTTCATGACAGAAATCTGGTAAAGCTATAAAAAAGATAATAGAAATAAACCATAACCAAATCACAGTTAACATATTTGTATATTTTCTCCTAACTATATCCATATAACATGTAGGTTCATCTGCACACAGACAGCACAAAATGCACATATGCACACACAGATTCACACTCTATTGATTGTTTTGTATTGTGCTCTCTTTATGTAATAAAGTAATTTTATGATTTCCAAAAAATATTAATTTTACTACAGGTTATTCTATCTGTTTATATGGCAAAATTCATTTAACTAATTTCTTATTGTAAACAAAAGCTATTTTTAAAAAAACAATGTTATATTAAATATATGCACATTTATGTATCATGTTATACATTATTTTTACCCCTGTATTACATAATATTGAAATAAAAAGGATAATAAAACTTAGTCTACATCTGATTATTTGCTAAGGTTAATTCCTAGAAGTAGAGTTACTAATTTAAAGTATATGTATGTTTTTAATATTTTTGATATAAATTTTTCTTCAAAAATGTTTTCTAATTTCCACATTGTCAAGCAGTGCATTAGACAATCCCTATTTCCAGCCATTCAAATTCTTATTTCAATATATCATTTTGAAGACAAAAATGTTTAATGATTACTATTATTTAAAAATTTTTATTGCTAGAAAGTTTCAACTTTTTTTCATTAAAAGTAGATTGTACTTTTTAACGTGTGTGCAATTCTATTCAAAAATCCTATGTTTGTTTTACCACCAGGGTATTTTTTATTGATTTGTAATAGAGCTTTATGTAATTATAATGAGAATTTTATGCAATATTGTTGGAACATATTACATTCGATACAACAACTCAGTTAAGTTTACGACACCTTACCGAGTTGTTTTTACAGAGCTGCCAATGTAAGTGCACGGGTGCAAATTCACAAACTTAATTGTCTGATTTTGGTAAGATGATGGTTCTGATGGCCATTCCAGAAAAAGAGTTCCAAAATTGCTTTGAAGGGTGGACTAGGCGCAGGTATCGGTACACAGCTTCCCAAGGGGAGTACTTTGAAGGTGACTGTAGTGACATTCAGCAATGAGGTATGTAGCCCTTTTCTAGGATGAGTTTCCAAAATTAATAGTCTGACCTCATCTGTACAATATACTCTTTGATTTTATTTTTACTTGTCATGATTTTGAATGTATATCTCTGGTTTTATACCTTTACTACTCTAATTTAAGAAAAATGTTCATTTCTTTTGTACTTAATAACTTACCTTTCACATTAAACTCTTAAAACCATTGCAATGTGTTTCCTTACATATATGAGGAATTGTTTCTTTGACTCCTTTCTCAAGAAACACAGTGTCATGTTCCTCTTCCTCTTCCTTTCCCTTTCCCTTTCTGAACAATTTAGATTTAAAGACATTGATGGAATCAAGAAAGGGAGGCATCTACTATGGAGTGAGGATGTGAGGTGGAGGGCCCAGCGACCCCATCAGGGTGTCTGAGCCCAAGAGAAATGAGGGCGAGTGTGCAAAAGCGCTCCCCAGAGCAGGGGGCAGAGAGAGCCTGAGTAAGGGAAGAGGGGTATCTCTGTCCCAGGGCAGCCTGGGGTGGAGTGGGGGAGCCCAGGCTGGGTAAGGAGGGCTTTTGCACGTTGGGATACCCCCGTGTTGGATATCAGAGTACAGATGAAGTGAGAAGGTGGCAGGTGAGTTCAGAGTGTTAGAACTCTGGTGGGGTGGAGAGGGATCTGCAGAGGAGGGTACAGCAGCAATGGGAGATTCGTAACATAGAGGAGAATTCATCACAAACATACAAAGGGGATAGACAACTAGTATGAATTCCGCAGGGGAAGATGGCTTGGAAGTGTCAGTATGTGCTCATGGTTTTCAAATTTAGACGGATAAATAAATATATATGTAAATGATGTGTGTACATACTTGTGCACACATAAAAATCCTTGCAACTCCTTCCACTGACAGCAAAGTGACTGGGAGTATCAATAAATTAATAGTAATGAAGGTACCTAGCACCTATGTCTTGATTCCATTAAAAGGGACACAGATATTTAGACAAATGTCAGATTCCACAGCTGAGGCAGGGAAAGTTCAAGATGATTCCAGATTATATCATTGTGTCAGACAGTAAAAAAGTGCTCAAAGAATGATAGAGCTGTTAGCAAAAGGCTCCTACCGGTCAATCTGAGACAACATGAGCATTAAAATGAATATAAAAAAGTATAACCATTGGATAAGGTAGAGAACCATGAATCCACACCAATACAAATGAATAAATAGGAAGATTAAGGAGTAACTGTGTTTTTATAATTCCAAAGTACCTTTCCATATAATATTTATCAAGTACAAAGAGAAAAGTAGTAAGTTTAGAATGAAATAGTCTGACCAACACTACCTTAATCAATGGATCAAAGTTAAATATTACCAGTAATAACACAAAATAAAAAAAATGTGCATCTAATAAGATGTGGATATAATAAGAACACAATTATTACTGAAATATTCCAGCCAAAGATACAGAAATGAAACATAATATGAGGAAGAGTTAGGCACACCCTAATTAATAGATACTCTACAAAGTAATTGATAGATAATTTTCAAAAGTATCAAGGTATGAACACAAGGAATAAAATGAGGAACTGCTCCAGATCGAAGGAAAATAAATAAACATGACAAGTAAGTGCAACATGTAAAGATGAATGGGATCCTCATGCCACCTGAAGAAACGCGAGTGGTGGCCAAAGATCAGATCCTAGTTAATGTCCTGCTTTTGTGTGTTTTCAGGAAACACAATTACATAATCTAAAAATAATAATTTTACATTATCCTCTTTTTAAAATGTTCGTGTCTTATTCCACTGGCTGGAACTTTTGAAGCTTTTTTTTCTTAAATATTCATTAAAATAGAAGGCATTATTATACTATTTATGACTTCAATAAGATTATCTCTGACGTTTACACTTGCGAGAATAACACTGACTATTGGTGTCATACTAAATATACCTTCCTATTTCTAGATTAATATATTTCTATTACAAAAAAGACCAATTGTTTTTCTGTATTTATTAAAATTAATACATTTTTTCTGCTTTGACCTATTTGATATGATTAGTTATATTAACATACTTACTTATAATAAATAATTTATATACCTCTGGTATAAATCTGAACTCAGGGGAGTTCCCTGATGGTGTAGTGGCTTAGGGCTTCGGCACTGGCGCTGTCAATGCTGTGGCCTGGGTTCGATTCCCGGCCAGGGAACTACCCACATAAAAAAAAAAAAATCTAAATCTTAACATAGCTGCAGGTAATTGATAGTTATATATGCTACTGAATTAGATTTTTCACCTGTATCTGAGAAACTCATCTGTATTTTTTATTATGCCTTTTACTCAATGTATTAGTATGAGACAATGCTAACAAAACAAGATTTATAACATCACACAGTATTCTGTGCTACAACAAAAATTGATAGGTTTCTCAATTATATTCTTGACATTTTTCCAAATTATTAGTTTACAGTTTTAGTTTCAACAATCCATTTTCTCTGCATATCATACATTAAGGGTCAGCAAACTCTTTCTGTAAAGGGCCATGTAGTAATGGGCTTTGCAGGCCAAATGGTATCTGTCACAATTACTCAGTTCTGCCCTTGTAGCATGAAAGCAGCCATAGGTGAATACATGAATAAGCATAGCTATTTCTAATAAAACCTTATTTACCAAGACAGATGGTCAGCTGAAACTGGTCCCTGAACTATAGTTTGTCAACCCCTCCTTTACGTTAGATATTCTTTTGTAACTTCATAAATAAAAATTTAAATTTTAAGTTTTGCTTTTCTCCTTTAATATAATATTGAAAGCATATAGAGACATTATTTTTCACTGGGTGCAACTTTATAAATCTCTCATGAATTGTGATATGTAATGTTCTTACTACTGACATTTTTCTATATATAGTATTATATAATTTAATATATATTTACTCTCCCTCTAAGCATTACTTAGGAAAGTTGTCAGTTCTTCTTTTTCATTGTTAGAAAATTTAAAAAAAAGTCTTTGAAAATAAGGGCATGGAGAAAAATAAATAAAGAGACACAATTAAGTGGCATTTTAGGGTTAGCACATGACATTCAGTTCAAGTGTGACAGGCACAGGTATTTAACTCATTGTCTTCTGCTGCCAGAACTAGAGCTATTTGGATACATAGTGGCCAGAGAATCACAGTATCGAGGTTATGAAAACATAGAAAGTAGTGAATGATGTCAGCGGGATCACCACAGAGAATGGCTTTAGATTAAGAAATTCTCTGAAAGAATATAAAATAAAATACTTGTCTAGAAATAGAATAGAGAGTAATAACACAATTCTGCAAAACTCAGGAGAGGGCAAAATTACCGAGTATTCTTCATTTTATTTTGTTACTGTTTTCTTCTTGTATTGTTTTATGGTCAGAGAACGTATCCTCTACATTGGCTGCATTTTGCACTGTTTGGAGTTTCCATCCTAATTCAACATACAACTAATTTTGACAAGTGTTTTATGAGTGTTGAGAAAGAAATGCTAAATCTTTGTGGGATACTGGTTTATTAATTAATTTATTCATATGTTCTTGATATTTTCAGGACCATAAAAAAATATGTTCATCTTCCATTAGTTCTATACTCCTTTCAAATTTTCCTGGATTTCTACCAACTGCATATTTTGATTATTTTATGTATTTTCATGTTAGTTATTCTTAAGCAACGGATACAGAATGTTATATTTTCTTTGAATATTCTACCCTTCATCAATAATATCGTATGAAATTTTTGTCTGACAAGCAGTACTCATGTAACCATGTTACCTTGAAGTCAATTGATAACCTATTTTTCTTTCATAAACTTGTGGAAGTTTTTATGGGTATAATCTTGATTTTTTTAACTTCTCAGTCAAAGGGATTTCCCAGAAAAAATTTAATTGTTGATTTTTTGATAAATCATTCTCAGCAAAATTTACAGACAAAAACCTAATGACTAGTTGTATTTTGTGTTTCTTTAGCAACTGCTCTGGCTAGAGAATCAATAAATAAGTATAAGGGTGGAAATAAGAGCATCAGATATGATTTGGCCTAAAAGCTTGAAAATGCTCAACTCCTATAAACTCCGTCAATTTGTGTATGTTTCCACTACCAAGACCATGCAATGGGACATGAGAGCAAATCAGATGTGTAAAGGGAAGCAAATAGTTTTCTTAATGATGTAATTTAAAAATATGAATTAACAAGACTCCAGCAGACACTAGGACAAAAGTGAGAAAATAAATCCAGGTTGTTCTTCTCTCATTCAAATCAAACTAAAAGGAAACTTGTTTTTTTCCTCTCCACGGTATGTGGTTTCACTGACTCAGTTACGTTCTATTGCAATGATTCAGTCTCAGCCACCTCTGGGGACTGTCCTTCTGATTGGAAATTCACAAGCAATTCCCAGAACGGTTAGCTGTTATGGGCTTTATGGATAAGAACTAGATGGTCTCTGGTTGTAAACCCTACGGCCACATCATCAATTTAATGGTTCTATTTTCAAAGTCTGTGCTACCTGAATTATGGGCATTGAAGTCATTCTGCTTCTGCCAGGCCATATTCTTCTAACCTTCCAGAACATGAAGATATCTAGCTCCCACATTACAATCTCAAGAGACTGTGTTTGTTCCTAAGTGGGTACCTATTTTTATAGGAGCTGAAAAGATTTGGACAAAAATAACGTGAATGAAAGACAATTCAAAGTAGAGAGAATTTGAAGGTTGTAGATTTACCATGTTTTTTTATGACTGTCTGCTATCAGGCTACTTCCATCATGAAAAAAAAGCTCCCAGATGCCTAAACTGATTGTCACTAAGGCACACTATCTGCAGGTACCATAACACTGAGAGCTATGGAATTCCTGAAGACACAGGCATTTAATAAAGGAATTGCATTGAGGGAGGCAGCAAGTCACAATGCCCTGTTTTCTCTTTTGGAAAGGTCATTGCAATGAACTTTTCCTCCTTTATAACAGGAAGAGGCAATCAACAGGAAGACCCCCTGACACTAACGTTACAATCCTATTGCCATCATTAGCTGCTCCAGTAAGTCTGGGGGTTTCAGGGGTGATGATCCACAAGCCCAATATATGTTATACATAAGCAGTAATGCAATAGCAGTATCAATTTTTTTGTCAGGCAATTAAACTTTATGCCAAGCTAATTCAATTTGCTGCTGTTTTATTAAGTCCTATGAAGGAAAAAAAAAGGAAATCTGTTCTCTCTGGTGAATCACAAGTTTCACAACACATTTCTTAATAAAAGCTCATTGTTCTGCTATTTTGATATATTAAATATCCAGCAACAAATTTCTGGGGTCATAAATCTACAGTGATAAAATTAATCCTATTGCTGAAGACAAATAAATATTTTATTGCAGTTTTATGAGCTTTTGTTCGCTTTTCAGTTGCAAGTAGATGTTGTTTAGTGGTATGAAGACCTTGTGCTCCTATAAAATGTATTAGAAACAATATAGCAGAAATAAAATTTATATATACAAAATAGTGGTATATCCTTAAGATTGAAAATTCAAACATATCATCCCCCCAAAAAATTTATAAAGAATAATTTGTCAACAGAAAATATCCCATCATTATATTCAAATCAATTTATATCCTGAAATCTGCATATCGATTGTGGGCACTAATTCCATCATGTGACACTTAGTTTTGGGTATCAGCAAAAAATTGAGCTATAAGAGGTAAGAAAGTACAAAAAAAACAAATATTCACCATAAGGTAATTCTTTTCATTCTCCACAGTGCATAAACCCTGGAGGTTACAATGGAAGTTTTATATGGAAAATTTAACCTAAGCAGGAATTGCAAGGATTGGGAGAGGGGAAGCTCAGTTATGTGGCTACTGGATGTCTGTAGAAACTTGGATTTTGTTCCCTTAAACCAGAAAATGTTTCACTAAAACGTACAAATTTAGTGTGGAAAGAGCAGGTACTTTATTCCTTCCTATACATAAGAAAAGAAAACAGGTTAAAAGAAGATTCCCTACCTAGAAAATATTTTATCTAGAAATGAAGCCATTCATAACTAAGACCAGATCTGAATTATGTGACTGCCAATCCCTTAAATTTAGTTCCTTTCCTATCATAATGCACTAATTGCTAAACATTATACAAAAAAAATGTTAATTCGGATCAGGCAAAAGTCCATAGGGGTGTTATTCAAAGAATACGCCAGTCTAATCTGTTCAAGATGCACCTTTGGTCACTTCTGCAATACAGTCTTGCTCAGAACATTGCTTAGTGCTTTCCTGAATCCATACCTTCCCTCCAGATACATTCTCTTCTTAAATTAGTCCCTATCTTCCCCAGGCTCAAATTCTGTGGGCAGGGAGGCATAAGAGACGGGACTATTCAAAAGCACTTTTATTTCTGGCAGGAAGTAATGTGTATATGCCAACTTCCCTTATATCCTTGTAAATTACAAACAGTGCTTTGAAAAACACCAACCAAATGGATGAGAGATACGAGTATAATGATGAATGGGGGTGGGGGAAAGTAAACAAGGTGTGGAACTTCCACTACCAGCCAAGACAAAATAACAGAGACCTAAAGCCCTTCCTTCTTGAAACATATAGGCAAAAAAAAAAAAAAAAAAAAAAAAAAAAAAAAAAAAAAAGAAGAAGAAGAAGGAAAAATCAGATGTTACCCCAATAAGTCTAACAATAAAAATGAATTAAAAAAATAAAATAAAATAAAAAATAAAAGTTTTTGAGATACTGGGTACCAGGCAATGAAGAATTTATCAACATGGGAAACTAAGAACATGAATCTTACAGTCGCCCCAGCTTACTGACTTGAAGAAAGTCTAGATAAAATGCAGGGAAGGAGGACCCGGGCATAGCCCAGAATACTTTTTGAGTTGAGAAGCTGGGGTTGAGGGTCTGGAGAGAAGATGGCTAGAGTTCCAGATGAAAGTATTGGAAAGGAGAGAGTCCCACAGAAAGAACTTCTTAATAAGAAGCCTTAGTAAGAAACCTAATTTTTAATGACTAGACACATTGTCACCCAGCTAAAAACTATGTTTTCTAGCTTCTTTCTCAGCTGAGTATGACTATATGGCTATGTTGGCCAAAGAGATAGAAAATAATTCTGAATAAGAAACTTAACAGAAAAGGTAAACTTTTCTCCTACTGGCTAGAATGTGAGTGTGATAGTTCAAATTTGAGCTGTCTCATTGGACAATGAAGCAAATAGAAAAGCCATGGGCATCTGAATCTTTGTGTCTTTTAACCACACTAATGGACTGCCCAGATATCCGTAGTCCTGCTTGGGTCTGAGGAATCAGTCCATACAGATCACATAACTTAATGTTACATACATAGTCCATCACATCTGGTAGCTTTCTTTCTCTCTGCACACCCTTGATTTGTAACCTTGGACACATGGAAAGTATTCTGTTGCTTCTACAACGTAATGTTGGTTGGTGGGAAATTCAATGGAGAGGTAGAAGGCCCAGACAAAACAAAGCATTTTTGTCTTAGAACCTCCTGTTTATAGTATCCATCTGGACTTCGGGGCATAAGCCTACTCAGAAATTTTCTGGCCCTCTATCCCACTTCTCCAATAATAAATCCATGAAGATGGTACAACTATATTGAATTATTCTCTATCTCTTCTTTTTCTTAGAGTGAGCAGCAAGAAACCTTTGTTCTTACTAAAGTATGCTCCAGAATATTTTGTCCACACCTTGAACCTTTCTTACTTCATTAAGAATCCAGGTTTTCAAAAAATCAGAAGCCAGGAAGAGACTACCCCTCAACTACAGTTTCTATTGTTAAGTCTATTCCTTGATTCACTGGCCAGAGAAAGGGCTGGCTGGATAAATTTAAAAAATAAGGTTGAAAATTTCAAGAGAAACTAATCAGTGAAGATACAAAAATATTATCCTACCACACCAGATTTAATGATCCTGAAGCTTTCCTCTTGGGCTTTGAGCTGCTGGTGTTCTTATTTGGGGACGGGATGATTGCCACATTTGGCGGCTTTCTCACTTTATTTTACACTTAAGAAACTATTCTTTTTTGTTTCCTAATAAACAAAAATAGTTTATAATGAAGTTTTAGCTCTTTTACAGTGAAAAGTTGCCCTTTCTGTTCTGGTGGTGCTAACGATGAGACATACTAAACAATGTGGCATGAAGCAATCAAGAAGAAGTCATATAAAAAAGCAGAGAATGACAATGTTTAACTGGTGCCTATGCAAACAGGGTAAAACCACAGGATTCTATGAATGCACGGAGATGAACATCACACATCAGAGACATTTAGGGAGCTTTGGACTCTTCCTACAGGAATGGAAACTTTGGGAAGAGCTAAGGAAAAACAGCTTTTACAAATCACTATTTTAAAAGAAAACACATGTAAGTAGCTTGTTCATTTATTCTTCTTTCTCTTCTAAATTATATTCTGTTTTTATAGAAAAAATGGGACTGAGATTTTACTAATAGTTATCCTCTCTCCTCCCTGCCATCCCACAATCCCCTTGTCTTAAATACAAATACCATGTGATTTGCTGAATAATTCTAAAGTAATAGCAGGAGAATATTTTGAAACATTAATTGACATTTCTTTGTCTAAGTTTCCTTGTGCTCATTGCCTTCCTTACTGCAATGGTTGGGCAATATAGTGTTAGCTTTCCATATGCCTTTGTCATTAAGATTAGGCAAGAACAAACAGTCATGTTATTTTTTTCCATTATTGAAAACTTGCTGAAAAGACAATTTATTAAAAGTAAAAGCATTTGTTATTTATAAGCAATTATGACTTTTGAAAGCGAATATCACCATGGATTTAAGATCCCAAACCTGTGCACTTGATACATAACTTTTACTTAAAACTAGAACAAAACAGAAGAAAAATATATTGATAGTATAGAGGATACAAGTTGATGACATGAGAGTTGCTTTCCCACCATACAGCCAGGAAAGATACCAAAATATTCCTGGGTTGTCGCAATGAGAGTGAAGAAAATTGGAAAATAGGGCTAGAAATTAAAAGTCTGTCTTGGGTCTCTATTTTCTGTCTATGCCCACATTTACTGCCTGCCAACACTATGGTCAAAACCTCAATTAAAACAAGAACACAGCAAAGGCTTATGTCTCAATTCCCAACAGGAACTCTTAAAAGAGGTGGCCTCCCTACGTGGAGTGATCACAATAGATTACAAATAATGATGTATTCTCTGAAATATAAACTTGTTGAGAAATAATCAGAGACAGAAAAAGTATTTAAATACAATGATTCTATAAATAGAAATACATTAAAATAAAATAATACTAAGAAAGAAGAATTTTTAGATTAATAATGTGAGGAGTTCTGTGGATACTCTCCCTACTATGCAAAAAATAGTGAAAAGTATTAAATAAAATTTAAAATCTTTGGCAGTTATCCTAAAGTCATAGAGCAAATGGAGAAACATTTATTTAAGAAAATATGCTAAATTTTGGTATAAAGAGTAATGTTTGAGCATGACTTCCCCCAATGCCCCTCCCCAGGCACAGTGATGGAAGCTTCTATAGGCATGTCAAGCTAAGGAGATGAAGTTCTCTTTCAGTATACCTCCAAGTCTAGAGTTAGGGCTTCTTCCTAAGAGGAGCAGGCCACCAGTATTTCTCATCCCCACCCTCCTCAGATCCATGTTACCAAAGCTCTATTCTATTCAAAAGCAGCAAAGAAGTTGGGGACTCGCCCCACTTAGCACCCTGTCATAGGAAGAAAGTTCTATACCAGGCATGGTGGGCTGAGAATGCTTGGCTCTAATCATTTTTGCTCCAGTGCATATGTACAGCAACGTCTCCATGACGGGAAGAAAGCTCAGAAGACCAGAGGCTACCTTTGTCTAGAACGTGGACTAGAACCTGGGCATTTCTGTAAGAGAAACAAACTGCTGTCCTTACCCCCATCTCTGCAATAGTAGTATCTGTGTTCTAGTCAAGAGGAAGAGGAAGGCTCTAAGAGCAAAAATTTCTGCAGTTCTCCCTAAAAGAACTCACTTTACACGGAACAGAGTATGGAGAAATTCAAGCCTAAGGGCCTATAGAACACAATGGAGATTTTGGTGCTTAGCAATTAGGAGGAGGCTTCTAACTCTGTAATAGCAATATAAGAAAAGGTAAAACAGAAAGAAACAACACAGGAAAGAAGCAGTTAAGAGGAATCTTTTTGGAGTTGGAGGAAGCCTTAAGATCTGGCCTCAAATACTACTCCTACAAACAGGAGTTAGAGTGTTTCTGTTCAGGCAGATTTGACACACTTCAGGGTAATTTATTTATGAGGACATTGTCAAAAACAATAGAACAATGAACTAGACATTAGAAGAGGCTAACTGCTGAATCTGATACCAACCAATACAGGTAGACCAAGCCAGCAGCTTAACAGAGTTCATAAAAAGAGGCAAAACTTGGGTACCTACCCAGTGGGGTACAAAGAGTCAGAGGAACTGTGTACATCCCCCAGGCCATGCTCTCTGAGGAGCAATATCAGAGGTTGTATGAGTACCTTTCAGTAAAAATAGTCTTCATTGAACTAGTTCAGGAAATTAACTAAAAAACAACAACAACCACAACAACCAAATAAGTGGACTAGTGAAAAACAATGACAGATCCAGGTGGGTGATAGTATCAGACTTGCTGCATTATCTTATCAAAATATCCAGTTTTAAACAAAAAGATTACAAATTATGAGATAAGCAAATAAATAAGAAGGTGTAACCCATGTTCAGGATTAAAAAACAAAAAAGCAGGTTAAGAAAAACTTCCTTTAAGAGAGCCCTGATATATTTAGCAGACAGACTTTAAAGTAGTTATTATAAATATATTCAAAGAACTAAAGCAAGCAATACTTAAAGACTTAGAGGAAGGTATGATAAAAATTCTCATCTATTAGAGAATATCTGTAAAAAATTATAACATGAACAAAAAGAAAATTCTGGAATTTAAAATGCCAATAACCAAATAAGTTTGCTAGAGGGGCTCAGCAATAGATGAGAGATGGGAGAAGATATCAGTAAACATGAAGATGAATTGGTGGAGATACAATCTGAGAGCAGAAAGAAAAAAGAATTTGCACCAGCTTCTCAGTCACCGAGTCACGGGCTCAGTTCTCTTCTCAATGCACTAACTACCTGGAACCATATTCCTGAGAGTCTTTACCTTGATTATTGCCTGGAATTCCTGGCCACCCTGCCCAATTTACTTGATAAGACTCCCTTATATATAAACACTTCCCTGAATGAAGTTGAATTTATCATGACCTTTTTACAAGGAGCAGTAAGCAGTCAGTTACTGCTCCTCAGTAGCCAGGATTAAAACCCTCCCTCCATCTCTGTGTTTCCTTTGTCCGGTGCGATTGATAATGGGAGGTCATAGCATACTTTTCAATTCAACTTGCTCAGTATATGATACCTAAAAAAATTAATTATATTCCTTCCCATCAGGCACAGTATTGAACCACCTAAGCCAAGGAAAGGAATATTTTTGAAATATTTTCTATAAGCTAAGTCATCTGGTAGCAATTTCTACATATATTATCTGATTCAATAGCCATTGCATATTTGTAGTATAATGGGGGCTGTCCAGAAAGTATCCAGTCGTGTAATTTGAAAAATGAGGCATCTATGGCTGGATTTTGTCTGGATAGCCCTCATAAATATTATTATCTTCATTTTCTGTTGAGTAAACCAAAACCTAGAGAAAGTACCTTACTTACGGTCACACCGAGCTGTGATTACAGTCAGTGCTCTCAACTTGCCATCCAGTGTCATTTTAATTAAACCTCATGGCCTCTAAACCCTCCCTTTTTACCAAGCAATCAAATGTCTATTTCCATTTCAGCAGCTTCAGTAAAGATAAAAGAATTAATGCTTTTTCATATGATAATTTTTGTGACGCCTCAGATATAAATGCATTGTTAAATGACTTTGAACATATTTTAAATACTCCTTCATATTTTGTGACATTGGCCTTTTTTGTTTGTTTTTGTTTTTTACCATATCAAATCTAGACCAAAGTCATAACATGACTCTTCATTTATGGAACATCCTAGATTATTTTGTTTGCATATTAGCTATATGCCATGTCTCTTCTAGGTCTGGCAGCAGGTGACTTATGAAGCCCTACAAATGGAACTTGACATCTGTTTGATAGGTAAAGATTTCAAACTTTGTTAAAATAGATATGCTATCTGGATTGATAATTCAGGTGTATATGGTCAATTTAAACTTCCATGAGTTTAGAGAATGTCTCTGAACATGGCTTTGCTCTTCATCTTGGTTTTTTGACTTTAGATTGCTCCTGGTTCTAACTACAATTCCCATTAGTATGCGCTACTCCATCTACTATATGTACCTACTTTGAGGCACTCCGATGTGAAGTGACCAATTTCTGTTTTAAATTTTCTAGTTAGTATCAAAGTTACTTTTCAAATCTTCACAAGGACTTAGAAATTTTCTTTCTTTGTTTATTTTTTTCTTTTGTCTTTCATTCAACAGAAATGCATTAATACACACAATATGACAGACAGTAGCAGTCATCTGGATTATAATGTTGGACAAAAGAGGCACAGACCCTGGCATCATGGGCCTATGTTCTAGTGGAAGGAAAACCACATAGAAAAAAATTCAAAGAAGGTGAAAGAATTTAAGCAATGGCTCTGAGTTAGGAATAAAAGAAAAAAGAAAAAGGATATTCTTCATGAACAAAATGATCATTAATGTAAATGAACTACAGTAAAATTAGGAAGATTACACAGGGTGAGTCTGCTTAATGACCTGCTAGACCTTCATAGAATGTTTTGGTTTTACATTTACTACAGAGTGAGTGACAGACTGATTAATTTTCTAAAAATATGAAGAATAGTTTGAGAGTCACAGGGCAGATAAGAAGATACCTAGGAGATTAACAGAGAGTCAGGCAAAAGATAATTATAGCCTAGTCTAAGTAGAGGACAAATTAAAGATGTAATTTAAAAATAAGATTAGAATAATTTGAGGAAGATTTGAACATGGAGAGTGAGAACACTGGGGATTCAAACACAATCTTGATGTAATGTCCATGGCAGTATCAAGTAAGATAAAGCCAGGTGATGCTTCATTAGCAAGTAACTGCTGAAACCACATGGTTTATAATAAAAAAAAAAAAACAAACAATAATATTTCTTGCCTATGCTACATGTCTATTTATGGAGAACAGGGGGACTCTGATCATTGTAATCACTCAGAGATTTGGAATAATGAGGCAGCTATCATCCAAAAATATCAGAGGTCATGGTGTTAAAAAAAGTCCTTCAATGTTCCACTCATATTAGCTACTAAATGTCCTAGCTTATAAGTGACTTGCATCATTTCACACACAACTTATTGGCCAAAACTAACCATGTGACTTCACCCGAACACCTGAGTACCAGGAAATGCAATCTATATATGTTTAGAAGGCAGAGGGCTGGAAAATATTTGGTGAATATATTAGTATCTAATGTCATGTCTCTTCTTTGTAAGATCCTGTTTTTATTTTTGAGAGAAACTTGGGAAATATGCTGGAATTGTGGCTGGACTGTTCAGATGGCATGGGTGCCTTGGACACTGAATTCCTAAACTGTAAATAATTTCATGACCTGACAGCCTACTTCATAAGGCAGTCATCTTGTGATGATGACCCCAAGGTATGTTGGGGACCTCCTTTAGATACCATTGACATTCAGATTATCATCTGTGCTGTTATCTGTGTTATCAGAGATATGGTGAAGAATATGGCTAGGTCTTGGCATTTTGGGCAAATGACTCTGTTAAAAATATATACAAGCTTTCTTTTTCAATATATCTACATTCATAAGAGTCAATATGGATCTCAGTTCAAATCTTTTGATGAGTACTCAATATATTATGTTTCAAAGGTATATTCTCTGTAACATATTAGATTAATTTTTCTCAAAACAACATGTTTACCATAGCATTCATTCACATATAAAACAGCATCAGGCACAAAATATATTATTTAGATGGATATTAATGAGTACTTCAATATATGTCTTATATAATACTTATATGAAGCAATTAATGTTAAAATTCCATAATGTAAATATACTTATAATGTTTTATGTAAATATAATTGTTTTAAAATTGAGTATTTACTACAAGAGTGGGCTGATAAATTTTGCCTCCACTGTAATTTTTTTTGTTACATTAGACACATCTGCATATAACGGTTTCCTTGTAGTCACATGGTATCACCGCCTCTAACATTTTTGAGCTTGCACACTCAGATGTTTACATTTTTTACCCAGTGCACACCAAAGTGAAACAGTGTTAAGACATTTGGTTCAAATAGCATACTGTTTTTGAATTCTTAACAGTGTGAAAAAAGTATCTCCAATTTTTTTGAAATTTTTCGAAAAAGAAGGTGAGAACTTTCTAAAGAAGATTACTACAGGTGATGAAACGTAGGTCCCTCATTATGATCACTTCATCTGAAAAAATTCAAAACTCAGGCCTTAGCTAGAAAGGTAATCCTTTATGGCAGTATTCCATGGACTGCCTTTTAGGTCATAACGATAGACCCAAGTTTCATGTGCAAATTTATGGGGTTGCTCTTGTAGATGTCAGGCAGAGTGTTAGATGACTTAGCTTCGTGTTATTTATTTCTCATAACAATGAGATATTTTTAGAATTTTATTCCAAAGTTATATTTCCCATACTGGATATACAGTATGACATGATGTGTTACTTGAAGTCAGTGGATAAATGTCACACGATGACCTGGTTCATCAATTTTATGTCATGCATGTTTTATGAAAGAAAATCATGGTCTAAAATATAAAACTTTGGAACTTTTCAAAAATATAAAGTAATTTCGAAGAAATTTAAAGTTTACTGTTATGTCAATTCCTCAGATTTTTGCAATGAGGTGTGCTTAACATTCAAGAATTTAATTTAGCTTCATTAAAGAGAAAACTGAAATATCGGAGGTTTCATTTATCAGGTAATGGAAACCTAGAGTGAGTCAGGTAGTCCAGTGCTGTTGTGATTGTCACCAGGCATCTGACTCCCATCATTGTGCTCAGCCATCCCATCATGCACCGATAAACTCATGGTCACAGGATGGAACCTACTCTACTTCATTATTGAATCTATGTTCCAGAAATAAAGGAAACTGGAAAAGATAAAAGGCTATGAGAAAAGTTAGCGAAGTTGGTCCCATTTTAAATGGTTTCTTGGAGGCACTAATGAAAAGCTTTCTTTTAAATTCATTTGGTCAGCATTGTTCCACATGGGAAACTTCAGCTGCAAAGAAGGTTAGAAAAGTTAGTTTTTTAGCTGGGCATTTGTCACACCCAAAAAACTGGGATTGTGTTAGTAAGGAAGTAACAGAAATAGAGAGTGGGTACTTAACAGTTACCCACCCAAATAATAATCTAAACATAAGTGATGGCTCAAATAAGTCTCCGTCATACCTTGGAGACATATCAATTGTTCATTAGAGTGGCTACCCTAAAACTCAAGCCTCTAGGAAATGAAGTGAATTTTAGTTTAAAGTTTTGAAAAGATCTGCTTTAACTCTTAACAATACAGACCATCTGGGTGGTCTATCCCTTTATAGAAGCTGCTGACTATGACTTGAATTTACAAAACGATCATTGAGATTTTAACCATCCATAACTTGAGCCAGGACTGTGTATGTCTGAAATCACTACAGAAATTCAAGCTAGGAATTCTCCATATTCTGCTGACCCAATGAATGTTTTCTGGTTGCTTCTTATTGTAACATTTGTAGTGAAAGTTGTTCCCTTAATTTCTTAGAATTTGGATGAAAGAATTCAACTCTTGAGTGGGTTTACCTGGACCATGAAAACATTAAATACAATGTACTTAGGAGAACTCTACTGTGGACAAATGTTATCAGAAGAAGCCCAAATTGGCTCACTTATGGTGCTCTGATGTACAAGCATCAGTGGCTTGGACACAACATTTTTTTATTCCCCCCAGAAAATGAAAATCTCTGAACCAAGACTGATGGGACTATTCTGTCCCCAGGTGCTTTTTAATATTCTTATTATTTAATCATATTGTGGTGATGGGTGAACCAGGCCCCGCCGATGATAGGGAGGTTAGCACTTTGCTTTCAGAATTGTCTCACTGTTACTTCAAATCAGAAGGACTGCTTCCCAGTATGTGAATCCCAAGATTCGTATACTCAACACCTAACTGGTACATTCAGGCCTGCCCTGCTGGTTTCATGGGAAAACAAATCTCACTTTTCATAGTGGAGGTTCAGTTTGGTTATTCCCTAGATTAAACCCCCGCTATAATCTAGTGTTTTCAATTTACCCAAATCCCACCAGAAAACAGAATTTGAAGGGCACAGGAAATAAGCAAAGTCAAAAGTAGTTAGATGAAAACCATTATGAAGCTGAAAACTTTGTAATTAACAATGTAATATTTCCTCTGTCACAGAAACACAGATAATTAAAGTGGACTAACCTTTAACTCAAAGGAACAAATAAAACGAAGATGGCCTTGCAGTGCCCCCTAGCAAACCTCACAAAATTCCTCTCCATAACATTGCTTCTTTGTTATTGTAAATCTGGTTCAAGCTATTTTGAAGCCATCCATAGTCTGACAATTCCTGTTCGTAATCAATATTAAAACCATGTGACACATTATTTTAAAAATATGCTGTTTTCCATTAAAAAATTAGACCAGAAACCAGAATAATATTTTTGATTGCAATCTGCAATCAGACATTCATGATCGTTTGCTTACTTCCATCTCTCCTTTCCTTTTTCCCTTTATTCAAAAAAAGAAAAATGTTACTTGGCCTATAATCTTTAACCTAAAGCACAATAAAAGTAAAAACAAAGCTAATATGATTTCAAAGCTGTCTTTCTCTTTTCCGGAAATTCACGTGTTAACTTCGCTCATCATTCAATTCTGCTAAGCAGACTATTTTTATATAGGACTAGCTGAATTTTACAGTCTATTTATCTTACACCTTTTAATTAAATGGCCTCTACCTGGTACCCGGTGCCTATTCCACTGTCTTACATAATGCATCTGCTCGCGTTTTTCTTCTGATTAAGAATCAGAAATGGTTGAGGGGAGTGAAGTGGAAATATGTGAGAATCACGACAAGGCATAGCAATTTCACATTTCAACCTGCATATGTCCTGAGCTTTTCATTCAGGTCAGCTGAGCTTCTAAATGCTGTAAGTGATTACTAATTCCTCTTGGTTTTCCCAATGAAGCTGAAAGTGAGGAGGGAGGGAGAGATTTTGTGACACCTGAAAGATGGATAAAAGCATAGAACAATAGTGTTCAATTTCGAGAAAGTCAACAGAAATGTTAAAAATTAGGCAACTCTTCTGGATGTTATGAAAAACTGTAGAGTGGAAATAATAGGTAGATGACATTTGATTAAATATTTAATTAAGCTAAACACACACAAGTCTCTTAATTTTGAATGTGTTCTATAGAATGGCATTCTACCAAAGTGAAGTAGAAAAACACTTTTAAACAACCCTTTCTTCTGATTATATTTGATTACTGACTTGATCAGGCCAAGCATGTCACCCAGTATTACTTTCAAACCAAGTCACATTTCATATTGCTATTCCACTTATTATTAGACCCTGCTCTGCAGACAGAATGATACTCAGGATACAAATTTCTCCCTGCTTATTCACAGTATTGACTTATTAACATTTTGCCTTCTTGATTAATTTAAATGGCTTTAGAGAGGTTTACCCTTTGGCACTAGGGGACCAACATAATTGCATTATAGGCTACTCTCACCAATACTAACGTTCAAGAAGCAAATACAAAACTGATGATGGTTTTCTGGACAATGATGGCTCAGGAAGAATGGGGGAGCATCATGGATTAGTGGTTTTGCTACAGGAAGCTCCTGAGGGAAGATCTAGCACCTTAACCCTTTA
The DNA here is from genome assembly GCA_004026885.1 of Lyroderma lyra. NCBI lineage: Eukaryota > Metazoa > Chordata > Mammalia > Chiroptera > Megadermatidae > Lyroderma > Lyroderma lyra. The sequence goes on along the minus strand of PVJL010000592.1, from coordinate 259,748 downwards.
AGTTTTACTCCAGAAAATACACTCATACAAATGAATCAATATTCCCATGTCCACTTCCACTGCTAGTGAGCTACCAAGTTCAAAACCACTATACAGTGGTGCAAAAAGATGCCTAACTAGAAAAATTTAAAATTGTTTGCAAATAAGAACTTTAAACCTTTGCATGTACGTTTGCAAGCACATTACCTTCAGGTATAGATAGTTGCCCCTGTGGTAGTCATAGTGTTTTCTTTCCTATATTTGTCACAGCCTATTATGCTTAATTAATCCTATGTTTAATCCTCCTACTAAACTATGAATCCTCCAGGACAGAATCTGAATTAGTGTTAAATTATATTGCAAGTGGTATACTTGGCACAGTGTAATTGGTACAAGATTATTTATTGAATTGGACTGAATTGAATTAAGTTAATACTAGTAAATGTCACTACCCAATCAATCAGCAAGGACTGGGGACTTGTAGCAGGCCAAACGAACTCACTGGCTGGCCCTGTGACTTGGTATTCTATAAAAAGAAGTTTGGTTATAGGGTCTTGATTAAAACTGATATTGGATTATTCTAAGCATAGTAATGAATAGTTAACTGATTCCCATTTCCCCTCAAACCCAACGGGCACTGGGTACCTATGATGTAATCATCGGCAACATTCTAGTAACCTCCTTTTCCCATAGCATAAAATCAGCTATTTTTACAGGAACCATTTACGAAGGTACTTTTTTTAAAAGCACATCTATCTTGCAAATCAATGTTAGGTACTATATTTTAGAGAGCCATTGACCCCTAAATATTTCCCAAGCACTTCACACTCAGCAACCCTTTTCCTGGTGCCATAGCATGTGGTACATTAAAAAGAAATCGTAATTGCAAGGTTAAAGCATAATCAAACAAACAAGAATGCTAACACAATCAAAATAACTAAATAAAGGCACTTAAGAGAATTAGGAAGAAATCTTGTGAGGCAGGTGAAGTGGCCTGTGTCCTGATTAAGAGGTGAGTTCAAAGCTGGACCCCTGAATACGAAGAGAGGATTTAAATTAGGCCTTTTGTCTACCGATGTTGGGGGGCCTCACCCCTGTGGTTAGTGCTCTGAGTAATATGCCAGAAGTGGGCTGCCAGAACCTGGGCAAATCATGGACCACTCAGGGTGAGAACAAAGAGAAAGAAACTAGAATGTGCTGCAGAAACGCTGTCAGTGGGACTGGCAAAATCTCAACAGGCAGGAGCCACTGGACCGATTGAACGACACAAAGAGAGAGTTTCCTCTGATAGCCATTGCCCAAAAGTAAGCAGTGCTATGGAGTGGGACGTAACTCATCCATAAGCCCTAGGGATCAGAAGCATCCATCGTAATCCTTGGGGTGCAGGGGAGTTATGGGATTCTTATCTTTTGCCCCTTGTCAGTCCTCTACCACATACAACACACACACACACACACACACACACACACACACACACACAGAGCATTTCGTTCCAGGCTACTTTAATTTTATAAATGAAAATACATCAATGTGTGGGGTGTAATCAACTTAGTCAATATTATTCTCCAATTAAACTAATATCTTTAGCAAATTCTTCAAAATCAAAACAATATATAACTCTCTAGGGAAATGCCATACATTCAAATTCTGTACATTATTAACCCAATTCCTTGTAATAAAACAAAATATTTCCTTTTCAAAAATATAATTAATAGGAAATAAAGCTATGAAGAAAGGTGATTTTCTAAGTACATGCAGCATATTTTGTCTCAAAATCATTAGTATTGATAATATAAAAATGATCTATATTTATAGTAGTAAATGAAATTACTGGGAGTAGGTTGCATTTATTTCCTTTTAAAATTAATTTTTATTTTGTATTAATATAATGAATACACACGATTTTAAGTCATGTCTTTTCTGAAAGTTTCTAACATAAATAATAGCCCCTCTTTTTTTTCTATAATATTATCCAACGTCCTTCTCAAAAGATTTTAATTTATTGGGCTCCTCATGTTTATGTAAATATTTTAAAATAATTGGCTTGCGTTACTATTCTTCTAATCATCAGTTACAGATAACACCGGTTGATTTTTGTTATGGCAATTAAATCTACTCTTTCTCTGCTCAAATATACACATGCACATGTGCGTGTGCATGCATTCACATGCACACGCACACCCACACACTTACACACTTAAACACAGTTCCCTTCTAATTCTCCCAATGTAATAACTTTTTTTAATGGAAAGTCAGGACTTACATGATTTAATATGACTTTGTAATATATACATAGTTACATTTCTTTTCTACTACATTTTACCCTTGGAATAAAAAATTTGCCTCTTTCCCTTATTTTCTCAATTTCATTTGGAGTCATTACTACATTTTCCAATTATTCTAACACATCTTTCAAATGCCTATTGGTGAATATTTAAGACAATCAAACAATTTCTTTTTTGGCCATAATTGTTGTTTGTTTGTTTGTTGTGTGTTTGTTGTTTTATTCTCTTTTTTGCTGTTAAATTTATTGGGATGACATTGGTTAGCAAAAATTACATAGGCTCCAAGTGTACAATTCTACACTGCATCATTTATGTCTTATAAGTGTTGGGAGAAGGGAGGGAGACTGAAATATATGGTGATGGAAAGAAACTGACCCTGGGTAGTGAACAAGTAATTGTTCTTTGGAAGACCTTCGCTTTGCAGCCCTTTATGCTGTGCTGGCTCCTTCCTGGGTCTGCTGTGCAGTAGTCAGAGGAGAACCCCACTACTCCTGTGGTCTAGATTCTCCCTTTGCTAGATTTTGCCTTTCTTGTGTTTAGTTTACTCCTTGTTTTCTTTTTTTTGTTGTCGTTAGACTTAATGGGGTGACATTGGTTAGCAAGAATTACATAGGTTCCAGGTGTACAATTCTACAGTGCATCGTCAACCCTCTTTGCTTGAATAATTATATTTCACTCTTGAGTTAGAATGATTCGTAAAATCCTGAGAATTATGACCAATTCTCTTTGCTGTACATATTACAGAGGATATTTTATTTAGTAGGTGTAAAAAGACTGCTATATAAAAAAATAATTATTGCCCACTTTCACCCAAATTCTCCAACTACGAGTATTTATGAGACGGGCTGCATAATTTCAAGAAGAGGGCATATTTTTTTTCTTAAAATTTTCACATTAATGGCATGGACATCCAGAGTGTTACTTCATAAAATAGGTAAGAAACTTTGTGTTTGTTGTTCACTGGAATGGTCTCCTCCCAAATTGATTGTTCCTTCACTTCATTTAGAATTCTGCTCACATGTCATATCATCAGGGAAGCCTTTCGCTATGCACCTAAGTAATAGCAGTTACCATCCCCTCCCCACTTACAGTATTTCAGTGGATTATCAGTTACAACTTGATTACAGGAGAGAGCACTATCTTCTATCATTGTCTATATCTCTTAGTCTTCCTCTAGCAATTCTTTTTCACTCTTGCTCAGAGTAATATAAATCAGTACTTCTGAAACTCAGGGATCTTGATAAATGCAGATTCTGACTCAGTAAGTCTGAGCTGGGACTGAGACTTCACCTTTTTAAATAAATTCCCAGGTAAAGCCAGTACTGCTAGTCCACAGGCTACACGTTGAAAAACTAGTGTGTAAAAACCACAGCAATAGATATATGTAAATATAAGACAAAGATACCCAGAGTCTCTGTCCAGGTTTAAGTAAGATAGAACACAGAAAGTCCTTAAAGTATATCCTATCCCACTATAAATGTTCTTGATGTAAGGTCGGTAAGAGCCAGAATCTCTCTTTTCTAATTCATGGCTTCTGGATATGGGCTGGTCACCAGAAAGACAAAGCCATGGTTAGAAGCTTGAAATTTTTAGTTCTGCTTCCCATTCTCCAGAGAGGAAGGTGAACTGGAAGTTATTAATAATAATTGATCATGTTTATATAATGAAGCCTCCACAAAACTCCAAAAGTCCAGTGTCAGGAGAGCTGCCAGGTTGGCAAACACAATTATGTGCCTGGAGGGTGATGCACCCCAACTCTGCAGGGGCAGAATGCTGCATCCAGTATCCTTCCAGACCTCACCTGAGGTATCTCTTCATCTGGCTTTTCATCTATATCCTTAATAAAATACTTTTGTATTAAATTGGCAACTGTTCTTCTGAGTTCTGTGAGCCACTCTAGCAAATTATCAAAACTGAGAAGACAGTGGGAACCTCCAATATGTTTCCAGTTGGATAGAAGTTGAGGGCAACTGAAGGCCTCTACTTGTGGTTGGTGTCTGACGGAGGGGGACAGTCTTGTGGAACTGAACCTGCACTCTGTGGGGTCTGCACTGACTCTAGGCGGTGTCAAAATTCAATTGCAGGATACCAGCTGGTGTTGAAGAATTGGTCAGTGTGGGAAAAATCTCCCACAGTTGGTGTCAGAAGTATTTTGAATGTGAATAAAGGAACAACACTGTGAAATTTTCCCCTAGACACCCAACGTCAAGTGAAAATCAACAACACCCACAGGCTGAGTGAAAATCATCACAACCTACTTTTAGACTTTCATGTCAAGCAAAAATAATCACACTAAGTTTATCTAAAAGTCAACAGATTCATGACTGTGAAAACTATTATGAACTCAGTGCTTGGCACAAGAGTTAGGGTTTCTGATTATTAACTTCCAAAGCATTTTCACATTCTTTATACCAGGTATGAATTTCCCTAAGAGCATTTTGTACTGGCAATGTAAGGGAAGGGGCATCCTGAGCATCCTATATTTATACATCAATATACATGTATATATGAATATACTGAAACCCTAAAAACCTAAGTCTAAGGGCAGAGGAACTACCTCTTCTTTGAGAATTGTTAGCATATCATATCTGTGTCTTTTGAAAGAGATAGGTAAGTAATGCCTTTTAAATTTTTTCACAGACTACTAATTTTGAAGGATTTTTCTAATGTGCCTAAACGTCTAAGGTCAGTAAATAAACAAACTACTATGCTCTAAATAAATAAATTATATATATATATATTTTATATATATATATATATATATATATATAAATTGCTTATCAATTGTTTTCTATTATTGCTATTTATTAACATCCATTATGTCAAAGATGATACATTGAGGTGTAATATGCCAATGGTTAGTTAGTGATTTGATGTCAATTCAAACCTTCCACTCTCATACATCCACATAAATAGACATTATATTCATGCAACTAGAACCTGTTTAACTGCTTCCAAACATGAAATAATAGTACCTATGATAATGAGAAAGCTATAATAATTAATTACAATATAATTTTTAAAAGTGTTTTGAGAAAATTCAAATTTTGAAATATTAGTATGAAAAATGAAATAAATTGAGTACCTCTCCTTTGTGGAATTTTGGCCTGGAGATTTTAATAATTCTTCCAGGAAATATGATAAAGGAGAGAAATTATAACCACATTTCATACTGCAGATATATATATATATATATACACACACACACACACACACATGCACACGTGTGCGTGTGTGTGTGTGTGTGTGTGTGTATTAGAGTATATCAAGTAAAAAACTATTCTTCAGCAATAAGTACTAGTCTTATAACTCACAATATGCTTATTGGTTATTTCTGATCAACTATGTAATATTTAATATTTTCATCATATGTACAGTAGAGGACCATTTCAGTCTCTCTCTTACAATGGAAAATAAAACAAGTTATTATGTGTGCCTTCTTCCTATTCCTGTATAATGCATCCTCTACATGCAATGTTTAGCTAAAACGTGACATGAAAGTTTATGACAGACTGAGATGGTAAAAATGTATTTTTTTATTTGAGACAATTTTGCTATAAAAGCATATTTCAGTCCTTTAAAATAACAGTCGACAAGATTTACTGTATCCAATGTAAGTTTCACACCTCAGTCAGCCGTAGATTTCAAACAAACCCCAGCAGCTGAGCTGAAATTGGCTTTTAAAATCTTTAAGTTAGTTTGTGCCCAGATGAACATCATTTTTTTTCTTTTAACTTGAAAAACCACACGTATCATGCAGCCCACAAATTCTTTGGTTTGCATTTATCCACTTTATTATCCTTTTCTTATTGACAGAGACAGGAGCCAAGTCAGTGCTATAGCACGTTAATCCAGAAACTAAAAATAGGTAGACAATATTGTGAATATTAATGCAAGGTGGCAGCTCTCATTTTTTCCCTAGACCAACTTATTTTTCAGTGGAACCAATTTTGTACAAAATATATTTTAAAATCAAAAACTTAAAGGCAACCAATTTTCAACTCATTGACCTATAAATCGGCCTCTGATGGCAGTGCCCTTCTGCTACAGCAGGGAGAATAGGAGTGGGTGCTTGGAATTGCAGATTCCTTGGGGAAAGTGTAAGCACATGCCGACAAGGCGCCCGGGCACTTTAATGTCCAGGGTGGAAATTGGAGAACATCTCGCCAGTTGGGAGTCCCAAGAGGGGGGAGAAATAGATGTTGGTGACTGTAACACCTCACTCTGTGGGGAGCCTGCTAGTTCTTGGCAAGAATTTCAAGCTTAATATTAATATTCCCTGGGTAACCTTTTCTTTCTCTCCTCTCTCTCACTGTCACTCCCCTGTTATCTAAATAAATAAACATAGACTTAAAATTACAGAGAGAGAGAGTGAGAGAGAGAAAGAGAAATTAAGGAGGAAAAATTCTACAGATTTGACCTTTGATTTGTTAGAGCAATCATGAATATTTGGCCTTAATATACATTTACTTTGCAACTTTACCCCTAGTAATGACCAATATTTGTGTAATGCTTTTAGGATTCTCAAGGGCTTTCACATATATAATATTTGCATTTTAAACATATTCAGGCAGGAATTATAATGTCCATCATACAGCTTGCAAAGCTGAGCCTTGAAAAAAATTATTTAAACAACGTCCCTGGGATAGAAATTACAATCCATGTTTTCAGAATTCAAAGTCCAACACTCTTTTGTCTATACTAAGTTGGTATTTTCATCTTTGAAATGAACGGAAATTTAAAATAAAGCTTCCTTTGCTTAGCATATTAAAAAGGTAGACCTATATAGAATATCTAGCTAATAAAAGCACTAAAGTACATCCCTCTGTGTAAAAGCAGACAAAACATTGATTTCAAATGCCTTCCAGGAGCCTTCTTTCCTGTATATATTAAAATGTGAAGAATTGGGATAGAAATAAGGATACAGAACACAAGATACTTTCTCTTAGGTATTACTTTTGTCATTTGTGTGCTCTGTGGGAAAAATGTGGGATTCAAACTGCTTAAATGCTTGTGAGCAATAGAATGGATTAATAGATGGTGATTTATACACATAAGAAGATAATATGTATCAATGAAAAAGAACAATCTTGGGTTAAAAAAGTGAAGTGATTAAGAAGTACAAATTGATAGTTACAAAATAGTTATGGCAATGTAAAGTAAAATGTAGAGAATATACTTAATAATAAGGTAATAATTATATGTAGTGCCAGATGACTACTAGATTATTCAGGGGGATCATGTCTTAAATTATATAAATGTCTAACAACTATGCTGTACACCTGAAAATAATATAAAATAATATTGAATGTACTAAATAAATACATAAATAATCTTTAACTACATACAATATGAATTTCTTAAATATAATATTTTTGTAAAAAAATAACAAATGCATACTGTATTATTAAATTTATTTAAAATAAAATGTAGTTAAACTAGCTTATAGGTTAATAAAGGCTACAACTAGTCATTCAAGAGGGGGATTAATAACTGGGAATTTGAAGGAGAATGTTTTTATCTGGGTACTGGTTGCATAGCTGTGCATGATTTGAAAAAAATAATCAAAGCCAAACATTTGTGATATTTGTATTAATACTTTCCTGTACATGCAATATATTTCAATGAAACTTTTGAAGTTAATATACAGCTGGACCTTAAGATTGCATTTGTAGCCACCATGCAGCTACTAACTAACTGTAGGCTTTCTCAGGCAGACGAGCACTGGAAAAGCATGGACGTCCTATTCGGATGCCTGGGTTTGAAGTTTTCTCTCCACTGTGATGCTTACCTGTGCATCTTAAGGCAAGTTCCCTAAGCCTCAGTTTTCCAAGTAAAATTCTTATGGATTGGCGCCCTCAACTACTTCACAGGTTTTATAAAGTACAAATGTGAATACTATAAACTGAGAGACCACCACCAACACATGTACAGCATTATTCTTCAACAGCCCTTAAATCTCTTGAACTAGTGCTATATCCACAAAAAGGGAAATTCTGTATTAGGACGATTAAATAGTTCTTCAATAAGGCCACCAACCTTTCATTGCTCAGTAGCTTCACACAATAGATATTATTTCTGACTCAAGTATAGTCCAGTTGGTTTTTCCTGGTTTAATGGCCTTTAAGGATGCTGTCCTTGTCTAGGTTTGGGGGCTCCTCTCCATTTATTCTGTACTTGGATAAAAGATCATATGTAAGGTACATCTATTTCTGAACTGCTTCATTCCTGAAGAAGTCCACATCATTCCCACTTACATTCATTCACTGGCAGTAGCCATAGGGCTCCACCTAGGTGCAACCAAGCTAAGGAAAGTATGAATCTTTATTGGTCCACTAAGCTATGTCTGCCACATTGCCCTTTTGTTCTCCTCCACAAACCACAAATCAATTTTTGAGGTTCTGTCAGTTAAGCATTTCATGCCAAAATTCATAGAAACAAATCATTTGATCCATAAACACATGTTAACTCTCTGGAACATGTCTTCCTAACAGTTGATTTTAAACTCAATCTGAATACCAGGGATTTGCTTATCACTTCTGCAGGAAAGCTTACATTCATGAACAAATATTAGTTATACCTAAGTCCCAATATCTAAGTGTCAGCTCATATCAGCCTGAAGAACAGGCTCTGCTCTTTTGATTTTTAAGGTGAAAGATACCTTGGTTCTATAGAAAGCATCCAGTACTAATAACTGGGGTCATAGTCTATCTTCTAAATTTATAATCAAATGTAAATATGTTACAGAAAATTCTTATGTAGGACTTTTTTAACCTTTATAAATTTAATTTACCAAAACTTATTGTTAAATTTGTTTTAAAGAACTTTGGAAATGAAAACTTTACTTTTATAATAAAAAGCTTAAATCAGATACGTGACTTATCCCAAATCACAAAATTGGAACCAAAATTTGAGGTTCAAAATTGCCACTTTGATACGTGCTTCCCATTAAAGTAGGAAAAATGTCGTAAGATAGAACTGTAACGTTTGTGTGAGGGTGCCCTAGTGATCAAATATAGGAAAAGATTTAATAAATCTGGTGGACTATTTTACTTCTTAAGTTGGTTACTTGGCTCCTTGATAGTTGATCTAACTGGTACCAAGAACTGTAATTATATCAACAATCAGCATACATTGTATTTACTGCTCACTTTTCAATCGTTTGTTTGTATTTGCAGACTTAAGTTGCAGAACATATGGCAAAAGATATTGCTTTGGAGAGTTTTCATCATAGATCCTTTCGTTCCCAAGAAGTAGTTATTTCATTTTAATAGTCCTGTTTCTCTCCCTCTTTCTCTTTCTCTCTCCCCCTCCCCACACACTCATACTTGAAATGAATTTTCAAGACTCAATGTCTTTATGCTAAGTATTCAGCACTCCAAAAACCACCGCTTTTGAAAGTGTACATAGGCCAGGAATGAAGTGTTCTATTTTCACAATGAGATACAGATTTCCTATTAAAAAGTAAAGCTTTCATTGCCAGTGTTGAAAATGAAAGTATTTGAATTTTGGTGAATTAATTTAGGAAGCTAAAGAAGTCCCATATAAGAATTTTCTCTAGTCTGTGTATTTACATTTGATTATAAATTGAAACATTATTATTAGTATCCAATACTTGGCTCCGGGTATTTGGGTCAAATAAATATTGGTAGTTGACAGTTAAATGATCAATTTTTGTTGTACTATTTTCTGTTAAATTTGATCTCATAGTTATTTGTGGAATTTCAGGTAATGGTTATCAAATGTACTGATATTATTTTTTCATTTTTCTTTGTTTCAATGAAATTTTTTGGTTCCCTTTCTTCCTTAAGCAAAAAACACATAATAATAAAAAGATAATTCAGGGTACAAGTAAGATGGAGAGAATTCTTCTTTGTTTCATCCAGCTTTACACAGTGTTTCTAAGTCAACTCATGAAGGGACAATAGATGACTGTTAGGCAACGTAGGTCCTGGGGTCATCAGTATTTCCCTGATACATTTGTAGACTCCATGGTCACAATTAAGGGCAGAGCTCCATGTAGCATCTTTATTAACTACCACACACCTATCAACTAGCACAATCCCTAGTACATATGACCTGAATAAAAATTAATGAAGTATGGGTGATAGCAACTCCTCCACCTCTTGCCAGTCTTGATCTGTAACATTGTAAACACTTACGTCAATATTATATGTAAGCCAAGCAGGCAATCACTCTGACCATTCTTTAAATGGCTAAGAAAACTCCTAATGCCTTAAACTATACTTTTTCATCTGCAATTTCACTTTTAAGTTTCATTTATTTAGTTAACGATGTTATTCTTGTTAAAATGCAAAACAAATATAAACCCAGAAAGCCAGTAACAATTGAAGTAATTTTAAATTATCTACACTTATGACCAACGAGTATGAGATTTCCATACCCCTTACCCCCATGTGGAGCTGGTTGTGAGGAGGAACATTCTGGAATCTCTGGACATCTGAGGTAGGTTGAGAAAAACACTATTCAGTAAGATGAGTTTAGATGAGGGAGAAACACCAAGAAAATCTCTGCTTATCTCCTACTGTTGCCTATACTAAAAGCACAGAGATGATCTGGTTACCACCAGAACCTACACATAAGAAAAAGTAGATCCATAGACATAAACTAAATAAATAGCTAATATTGGTAGAGCCAAGGTGAGTTTTTGGGAGACTGGATTTGGTGCCTTTCCCTTCAGAATTTTGAATTTTCTTTTTATTTACAAAGGATAATCTTACTTCAAAGTAAATTAAATCTTATAAAATATTGTGGAAACTCAAAAGCATCTTAAAGGAATCTCAAAAAATTTCCTGTCTCTATAATTCTGTGTAGTATGTATATAAACAACTACTTGGGTTCCCTTAGAGTAATTTAATTTTCCAAACATGTAAACTATGATTGATTGAATGTGAAGGTTAATGATTATGCAGTTATGAGCTGGTTTAAAATATTCTCCATCATTTGTAGGGCTGCATGTAGAATTTTACTAAATCAGCTCATTGAAATAATCATTGTGATCCACAACTATGGTGAAAAAAATGTGAATTGCTGTAAATACAAAGAACATTTCTTTCTTCTATTTCAAAGATTAACTCAATAAAGAAATTAGACTCATATTAAAAAACCAATGTACACTACATGCAGTGGTAGGGTGCTGAGTTTGACAGAGCCAAAATTAAATGTATCAGGCAGTGTAGTAGAGAAACAGAACCGATAAGATGTAGATGTAGGTATGTATATGTGTACATATATATACAAATCATAGCTATACAAACCATATCTAGATCCATACACCTATATCTATGTCTATATCTCTGTCTGTATCTATATATCCAGAGAGAGAGAGTTTATAAGGAATTAGCTCACAGGATTATGGAGGTGGGTCAGTTGCAAGATCTTTAGGGTAATCAGCAAGATGTAGACCCAGGATTGCTGTTGATTTAGTTCGAGGCTGAATCCAAAGGCCTGAGAACCAGGAGAGCTAATGATGTTGTTGCAGTCCAAAGGTCAGCAGGCTTGAGATCCCAGAAGAGTCAATGCTTCAGTTTGAGTCCAAAGGCACGAAAGAAGTCAGAGACAACCAGCAGGAGAACTCCCTTTTACTCATCTTTTCTGTTCTAGTCAGGCCTTCAACTGATTAGATGAGGCCTACTCACATTATGGAGGGCCATCTACTTTACTCAGTCTACAGATTTAAAACTTGAGCCACTACAGAAAACAATATAGAAGTTCCTTAAAAAATATTAATAGAACTACCATATGAGCCAGTGATCCCTCTTCTGGGCACCTACCTGAAAATTTTGAAAAAATCTTATTTATGAGCTTACATGTCTCCTATGCTCATTGCAGCACTGTTCACAGTAGTCAAGACATGGAAACAACTGAGGTGACCATCAATCAATGACTGATTGGATAAAGAAGCTGTGGTACATATATGCAAAGGAGTCAACTCAGCCATGAGAAAAGATAAAATACTGCCATATGCAACAAATGGGTGGATCTTCAGAGTACTGTGATACATAAAATAAGTCAGGCAGAAAAGTATAAGGACCATATGATTTCACTCACATGTGAGATATAAAACAAAAAGCAACACACAAACGAACAAACTCATAGATACAGAAAACAGAATGGTGCTTACCAGAGGGAAATAATGGGGGGAAGATGAAGACAGTAAAGGGGGGCGTATACATGGCAATGTAAGGAGACTAGACTTCAGGTGGTGAGCATACAACAGAACGTATGGATATCATATTATAAAGTTGTATATCTGAAATTTACATCATTAACAATGTTATCCCAATAAATTTAACTAAAAATTTTTAATTGAATCTCAACCAAAAACACCATTAAAGAAATACCCAGTATCTTATTTCATCTTGGCAGTTATCATAAAATACCAGTTATAGTATTTTGTTATACTATACACAGACCAGTTGGCTAATAAGCAACATAAATATATTTCTCACAGTTCTGGAGACTGTAAGTCAATGATCAGGGGGCAGCATGATCAGATAAGGGCCTCTTTCTGGGCTGTAGACTTCTCATTATATAGAAGAGGCAAAGGATCTCTGTGGGGGTCTCTTTTTTTAAGAACACTAATTCATTCATGAGAGCTCCACCCTAATGACCTAAGTACCTCCCATGGCCCACCTCCTAATATTATTACTCTGGGGGATTAGGATTTCAACACACAAATTTGAGGGAACAAAAACATTCAGACTACAGAACCCAGAATAATTTTCAACCAAATATCTGGATACCCCATGGCTCAGTCAAGTTGAAATGTAAAATTAACCACCTCAGGCAGGTAGTTTCATGACGTATGATGCTTTGCTTTTTTCAAATATCTTGTTGTGGTACATATTTTTAAAACAGAGACCAACGAATTTCTTTGAAAAACAAGTTGAAACAATTCTACAATTTTGATTAAAACATATATAAACATATATGGCAACTGAACATTCTGTAATGGATGATAGAAGCAGACTCCAGGTGATTGATAGTTCTGCTGAGAAAGACATCCTAAATGTAAACTGAGTCAAGCAACAAAATATCATTAGAGAGAAATATCTTCACATACACAGCTTAATTACTATTTTACACAATGGCCTTGACCAAACGTTCTTGCATTGAGTATGTCCCACAGGTAGAAGAACTACATGTAAAGCCAAAGCAGTTGTTTTATTAAATCTGTGCCATTCCAGAGCCAAGCAACATGGCTTCAGGGCATCTTTAACAGCACAACACGTAGGAAAGAACTACCTTGAAGATTATTCTCAAGATCCAAAAATTGGAAAAGGCACTGGACAGCCATCAGAATTGGAGGGTACCTGAGGGTGGTGGAAGCAAAGATAGCTGTGCATTAGAAAGAGCAACAGTGTCAATAGGAGCTGCCATCCACATTAATTAGGGGGTACAGTAAGTGAACCCCTTGGGGCATCCTGAAACATGTGGAGGGAGCCGGAGTATTTCATCATGGTAGGGTAATTTATCAAAAAATTGTAAGTAGCAATATAGACTACTAATAAATTAATTTTTACTTTGTGTTTTACTGCTCTAGACTCATAAAAATTTATGAAACAAACATTCCTATGTTATTCCATTCCTAACTTTCTTCTATACGGAGTACAGTCAGCCCATTTTCTCTACTTTTTTAGCCCTACATATAACAAGGGATATAGTAAACCGTCTTATTTTTGCATTTTTTAAAGAGAAGACATGCCTTGGACCATGGGCCATGAGGACAAATTCCCTAAATAGCTCTTCGTGTTGGAAGTCAAGGTCATTTAGAAGATCTAAGAATAAAGATCTTCTAAACTATAATAAAACTATAATAGAATAAACTATAGTTTACTGCAGTGAGTTCATACTCTTTTACAAGAGCCTGTTAATTTTTCAGAAATTTTGTATTGTTACACACACCCTTATTAAAATTTAAGTTATGTAAACTTACTTTGAAATAAATTATATAAAAATGAAGTTAATGAATACTCAAAACTCATCACTTCTGAAGTATTTACTGCATTTTATTATTATCTATGCACTTGAGGTTATTTACCTGAATTCAATTTGTATAGTGGAAGTACCATATAAAAATGTGCTATTGTACATCTCTTCCCAATTCTGCCTGCAGTGACATTATGTTGGTAACTTGAAATTAACTACAGTGGGAGCATTCACAGCACAGAAATCAGCAAACACTACAATTGTGGCTTCAATTTTAGAATCAGCTGGTAGCTAAACATTTACTGGTATATTAATGGCTTGCTGCGGTGAACATCAAGGTCCAATGAAGATGATCTGAGCTTAAGTTAGTGTATGGTCACTGAGGAGTAAGGGGAGGGAAGCGGTTGCGATTTACACACAGTGTCCATGGTGTAGCAGGATTTCTAAATGTGATGTGCTTATGAGAAGTGGATTCTAAGCCATGACATTTTGGAATCACCAGCACCTTTGAAAGGATCATTTCAGTTTGCTCAAAGAATACTGGCAAAGGTGACCTTTTCAATTTAGGACCAAGTCTTTCTTCATTTTTCTGGTATAATATAAGACTCAGATTTCTATTACAAACTAAGGAAAAGGTTTCCCACTGTTGGATGATACTGTACACTTGCTAAATTTGGTAGTTTGTATCTGGATCCAAAGGAAATTTTGTTTATTGAAAAAATAAAACACTTGAAATCTATGAGATTACTTGGACTTCTTATATTGTGGAATAATTTATACTTGTTCTAGTATGGGAAAAGGGGTCTTGTAAAAATATCAAATGTGGTAATAGCATATCTCAAAGGGATATTGATTATAGATTATATTTGTTGCTAGGTTTCACATAGACCAAAGATTTAAAATATACATATTGTCATAGAACAAATAGAGGTTTGACCGAAGCTTTAAATGTTAATAGTTGATTCCAGAACCAGTGTTTCATGGTTCCAATCCCCTTCCATCTTTTAGATTTTAGGAGTTTAAAAGATGATTTCACAGGTGACATTAAGAGGAGAATTTGTGATGTTGGTAGAAGGAACCATATGGTTCCTCTCAAAAATCTCCAAAGTCATGTTACCTTAGAGACAATCTAAGACTGGCTGAGATATTATAGTCACTCAATGCCAATTAATAAACTAGTAAAATCAAGATATTGAAGTTACTGGGAATTTATTGGTACCCATTGATTAATGAGTGAGTCAGGAGAAATATTGTCCTAGCCATTGTATCCCAGTGTCTAATCAGGAAAACAAACCCATTTTACATGCTAAAATAAAGGGAATTTAGTATAGAGAATTGGCTACATAGGTCATGGAAGAGCTATGAGACCAAACAAGGGATGGTAAAACAATCAAGAGATTATCAACAACAGGGAACTACTACTCTCTTAGGCTGGAGGGCCAAAGGGAGTAGATGATATCATAAAAGCCCTAACTCCAAGATTCACTGGCTGGCGAGCCTTTCAGGATCTGGAGCCCCAGAGTTGATGACACTACTACCACAGATGTCATCAAGACAGAGAGAGAAACGGAAAAATGCTCTGGCTTCTCTCTTCCTCTTATCCCCCAGTCTCACACCAGGAATTCTCATTTTATCTAACTGTGAGCCCCTGGATATGTATGTAGCTTCCAGGAATCAGGAGAGCAAGATAAGGAAAAGAAATATTTCTGAGGGAAAACAGGTGTAATACTAACAAATCCATAAAGTCCAAAATACCTGTGTCCATATATCTATATCTATCTGTATCTATATCATCTATATCTACTCATATATCTACAGATTTTTCCCCAATATCCATTAATGTTAAGTCAAGAAAAAAACATATTTTCTTGCCCAGGTGTATTATCTGAATGAACATTTAATTAAGTACTGAATTAGAGGTTTGCACACTTTTAATTCTTTACACTGTTCAATTGTTATTTAGCTTCCTAAATGAGCACAGGAATGCTTAAATATTGAGAGTCTATTACTGATCCAAGAGACTCTTATTTTCTATCAGTCTAAAGCTCTGTATCTATACTCACACAGTGAGAGGTACTACAAAATGGAAAATTGAATTGATTTGATAGTTAACCCACTCTTTTCACCTTGCCTACTTTCAGATATGCTGAGAACTGGCCAAAAGGCCTAAAAAAGGAAGGAAGCAGAACAAGAATACTCCACAAACTGAACTGTGCTGAATGACAGAGAACTGGCTCTCTTTGTAAAGTACTTTTATTATCACATGTTATCCTTGCCTCTCACAAAATAGCTTGACATAACATGTCAATATTATTATTATTGCCACTTCTCTGCAAAACCCTCTTTTCCCCACCACAAAAAAAAAAGAGCCTATCAGAAAATACACAATGTTAGCCAAGACTTGGTTTAATTTTTCTAAAGTTACTTCTGCTTTATACAGATCCTCTTTATAAAGCTATCATTAGAGTCCTCTTTGGCATCATAAACTTAAACTAAGGAAATCCCTTTTCTTTCCTTCCTGACCCATAATTTCATGAGGAACATGCCCTGTTGTTTACATAGACAAACAGAATTCTTTTAAAGCAGAAAAGCCCTCTATGTCGCTTCCTTTCCATGTGCTTGCTATCTATAAACTACAGTTAAGTACTTCAAGAACACAAATTTGTTCTAGAAAATTGGCAACTCAGAAATACAAACTAGCCTTACAGCATTCAAATAACCCTTAAACTATTTTTAAAAAATAATCATGCTTTGAAATTTAGAGGATAAAAAAAAAATAAAAAGAATTGGGCATATTCCCCTAACAGGATTCCCTGACATTTAGAACAGAATTCACACTGAATCCTGGTTTACAAGTAAAAGACAAGTCAAGTTTAACATCCATAGCAGATGACAAGGTTGCTTCTGAGTGTGCCTGCTTTGGAGCTATCTTTCTGCTGACCACTGAAAAATTTCCTCTTGAGTATTTTATGATATACTAGAGCCAAACATAAGGGATTTTACTCCTGGAGGGGACTGCCAATGGTCTCTGATTCAGTTCACGTATTTTTCTGCACCAAACTCTCTAAGATTATTATTGAGTTAGTTTAAGAATTTTGAAGCTGTAGAATTCAGGGCAGTACATTACAATATACCAATATTACTATTCTCCTGCTCTGACATTCTCCATTGATTGACAGATGAAGGAGAAGGAAGGGCAGTCACCATTAACTGAGAGTAAATGAAACTGGAATATTAAAATTTCAGTATTATTTGAATGACTGAATTGGCTGGCAGAGTGTTCTCCAGTTAAGGGTGGGGAAAGATTAATTCTGTACATGACATGCATGACACCACTACTGTATTTGTACAAGTCTACTGGGACAATTGTTTGCCTTGAATTGTTTTCTCCATTCATTTAATTCAGACAGTGTGTTTACTTATTTTTCTTTTTGACATATAGAATGACTATTTGACTGAATTTACCATTAAATTTCCATGAATTCACTGTAAAAACAATACATCAGTCAGCTTAGATAGGCAGGTCTGAAAAAGTTTACCCCAGAACTTGACAGAAATTTAATATTGCCTTCTATAGATATATAACTCATGTGTCCTGGGTTTTGGGGGAATTGTTCCAATTTCAACTATTTTGGCACATGCCTTGGTTTTAGTTTTAAAAATGTAGGTAAAAATTAGAGGAACTGTGAAGTCCAGAAAAAAATAATTTTGCATGAATCTGAGAATCGCATAACAGAACCGACTTTCTTATTTTTCAGGAGGTTGCTATGTTAAACTTTTGAGTATTATTCTAGTTTTTTAGGGGCAAACATTTCCAATGTATTCATAGAAAACCCTCTTTAGTCACAATTTTATTCTTCCAATATCTATAGTTGTGATGACAGGCCATTTCACCATGCCCCATCCCATGATTCTGCTCCTTTGCACAACTGGAATATGGTGACATAGGTAGAAGAGAGAGACCGTTATTGGGTACTGGATTGTTATTCAATGGATTGTTCCCCACTTTGTAACATCAATATTATTATTGCTACTTTTCTGCCATGTCTTCTATCACCACAAAAATAAGAGCCTATCAGAAAATACATAATATTAGCCAAGGAAATAACAAATACAGAGAAAAACAATAAAATAGAGGATAAACATGTAATAAAAAGTTATAAAATAGCTAATTTTTAAAGATAAATAGAATTGTTAAATCTCTAGTAAAACAAATGAAGGGAAAATGGGGACATTATTAGAGTTCAGCAGAAATTAAAACTGTCAAAAATATATTAAATTTTAAATTAAAACTTTTGATATTTAAATTATTAAATCACCTGAGTAAAAGCTGATGTATAAAGAATAATATGAAGTCTATTAATAAATTTGGGTTATAATTAAAAACTTTTTAAAAAGTTTATAGAACCATAAGTATTTTACAATAAATTCTTCTAAATATTTAAATAAATGCGAACCTTAGAAAAATTCTTCAAAGACGTGGAAGAGAGAACATTTTTTCAAGTTTATCTAGCATAAACTTGATCCCAAAAATTGACAATAAAATTAAAGAAAAATTACAGACCATTCTCGTATGTATATAGACAAAATTTCTATGCAGAACATTTAAAATTCTGCAACATATAAAACAATAAAATATGTAGGTAAAATAAGATTTATTTCTAAATGTGAGAGTAGTTTAACATTCAAAAGTCTGTCAATAAAATTTATCACATTAATAAATAAAATTATCTCTATAGATGCAGAATATGTATTTGATAAAATTCAACATAAAATATTATTTTTAAATCACAGAGAAAAGTATCAAATTAAGAGAACTTCCTTAACATACATAAAAGAGTATCTACATAAAAATCTTACAGCAAAATTTCATGGTTAATAAACGTTTTGCTGCAAGATAGGAAACAATAAAATGATAACCACTATCAAAACTTCTATTATGTTGGAAAACTAGTTGGGACAATAAGGAAAAGAAAGGGAAGTAAAAGACATAATGATTAGGAACAAATATTTGCTATCATTCACTCATGACAAAATTTGTACATAAAAATATCAAAAAAATACAGAAAAACGAATAGATTTTATAAGATAATATTTGGAAGTATGTAGGATAAAAGGCCACTAGAATATTTATTGAAGAACTCTATATCGGAAACAAACAATTAAAAAATAGAAATTTTTTATTGTTAGACTTACTGGGGTGACATTGATTAGTAAGAATTACATAGGTTCCAGGTGTACAATTCTACAGTGCCTTGTCAACTAGTTGTATAATAAGCTCACCACCCAGTGTGAGTTCTTTGCATCACCATGTATTTAGCTCCCCCTCCCTCCTCCCCTACTCCCTTCCCCTTCTCCCCTCCCCTCCCCACTTGTCCCCAAATAAACATTAAACTATTGATTGTGTCCATGGGTTTTTGTTTGTTTGTTTTTTCTTTGTTGCTTTCAGTTTTATATTCCGCATATGAGTGAAGTCATATAGTTTTTGTTTTTTTCTGTCTGGCTTATTTCGCTTAGCAGGATGACCTTGGGTCCATCCATTTTGTTGCAAATGGCAATATTTCATCTTTTCTTACAGCTGAGTAATATTCCATTGTGTATATGTACCACAGCTTCTTTATCCAGTCATCTGTCGCAGGGCACTTTGGTTGTTTCCATGTTTTGGCCACTGTGAACAGCGCTGCGATGAACATTGGGGTACATAAGTCTTTGC
>PVJL010000592.1:156033-239719 GCA_004026885.1 Lyroderma lyra | reverse complement strand
CCTAATGAGGATGAGCATTTTTTCATATGTCTGCTGGCCATTTGTATTTCTTCATGGGAGAAGTGTCTGTTTAGTTCTTCTGCCCACTTTTCAATTGGGTTGTTTGTTTTATCGTTGTTAGGTTCTACTAGTTATGTATATATTTTAGGTATTAGACCCTTATCAGATGCATTGTCTCCCATTCAGTGGGCTGTCTCTTTGCTTTGTTGATGGTTTCTTTTGCTGTGCAGAAGCTTTTTAGTTTGATATAGTCCCATTCATTTATTTTTGCTTTTACTTCCCTTGCCTTTGAGGTCAGGTTCTTGAAGTCTTCCTTGAGCCCTAGGTCTATAAGGTTAGTACCTATGTTTTCTTCTATACATTTTATTATTTCAAGTCTTGTACGAAGGTCTTTAATCCATTTTGAGTTATTTTTGTATATGGTGAGAGTTCACAGCTCACATTCATTCTTTTGCATTTCCCCCAATAAAAATTTTTAATAATATCAGTTCTTACAGAATCCAAAATTATGCAATGCCTATGTATGAATCTATAAAAATCATGGACAATACTCAATGCAGAGAAGTACTACTTTGTAATAAGAGTAATTAAATAAAATCTAAATAAATGAAAGTATATACCTATTCATGTATTAAAATGATAAATATTTTAAAGATGTAATTTCTCTAAAAATTCTTCATACAGTCAATGTAATCCAAATCAGAATTTTAACCAGATTTCATTATGAGTAGTGATAGTTGCTTGCTAGTGATAGAAATTCTAAAATGTATATGGTAATGTAAAGGGCCAAAAATAGAAAAGGCAATCTTGAATATTTAAAAGTTATAAATCTTGCATTGGTGCATAACAAAACTTACTATCAAGCTAGTGTAATTAAGACAGTGAAGTTTGGGTACAATAATAGATAAATCAATATAACAGAACAGAGGGTTCAGTAACATATTAAATATTTGTAGATATTTGATTCATGACAAGTGGCACTAAGGGCAATGGGGAAAAGGTTATCTTTGTTATAAAGGGTGCTAGGGTTAATTGTACGTCCACGTCGAAAAACAATGAATCTGGATTCTTAAATACACAAAAATCAGTCTAGATAAACTGTTGACTTAAGAAATGTCCAAACCTTGAGAGAATTTTTATAAGAGTTTATCTGAGCCAAACTGATGACATATGCCAGGGGGTAAGATCTCCAATGCTCCAGAGAATAACAGTTTTGCAGCTTCTTTTACATGTATGAAATTAAAGAGGAAATATACATGGAGGTAGGAGAAAACAACTGGGGATTAGATTATAAAATAGTAAACAAAGTTAAGCTCTCTCTTGAGGGCATATGAGGTTGGAAAATTAAGTTCAGGAACTCATCCTAGAAAAAGTGCTACATATCTTATTGTTGAACGTCACTATGGTCACCTTTGAAGTCCTCCCCTTGGGACGCTATGCACCGATGCCAGCAACTAGTCCACCTTTCAAAGTAATTTTAGAACTCTTTTTCTGGAATGGTCATCAGAGCTGTCATTGTGCCCCAAATCTGACAATTAAGTTCTCAAACTTGTCACCGTGCACTTAACATTGGCAGCACTGTACAAACACCTCGGTAAGGTACACAAACAATTCCCTGCATTTATGACAATAGTTGTGAAGGGTGGACCCTGGCATGGATGCACAGCTTCCCCAGGGGAGTACTTCAAAGGTGACCATAGTGATATTCAGCAATGAGGTATGTAGCACTTTTTTAAGAATCTTTGTGAAATTAATTGCCCAACCTCGTATACCCACTTTGAGGAATATTACTTCTTGCATTTCAAAGATGTGTTAACCTAGTTGCATAAGAACAGCAGACAGGACTGGTTTAAAACCCTTCATTAAAGAAGTTATTGGTTTGGGTCATGACTATACACCATGACTTGTTCAATTATGAATTTATGATCAGATACCCTATGAGGTTACTTTACAGGGAACTCCGTTTTTTTGTCCACCAAATTACAGATTTATAGGTGACATGTAAAGTAAGAAAACTTCTAGAAGATGACCTATGATTTGGATGTAGATAACTACTGTACCGTACCTAGTGGTGGAGGCAGGGCAGACCTAAGAACAGCAAAAGGCCAGCAGCAGTCAAGGATAGTGGAGTGGCCTGCAAATGAGGCCAGCTGAGATCAGTGAGCAGAAAGACCAGGAGCCATCTCCAAGGAAAAGCATTTACTATTAATATATAAGGAAATGGAGAAAAGAAAATACCTTTAAGAGCTGGCACTATAATTTCTCTTAAGAATGACTTAGGTTGTTGGGGAAAAATAAGTGCTTAATATAAAAGGTGAACATCTTCATAATTCCTAAGAGGATCTTGGTATCAGGACCACATAATGAAGAAGAACTTGGAGTCCTATGGGTAATCCAGCAGAGAATATGAGAAACACAGAGGGGAGAGAAGGGAGGGAAAAATAGAAAGGGAAATGTTTGTGCAGGTTGGTGCTGTTAGAGACCAAAGTACGGGCCTACCCACCACCTCTAAATCTTAAATCAATGCTACAATGTTCCTAAGTCTTTTGGGTCCTTGGAATTTCTCTTTAGAATGTGAGAATGGGCTCAAGTTTCCTGTCTGGTTTACTACAGTACAGAATAGAGGCAGAGTGTTGATAAACAGTTCTCCAGCCGGCAGAGGAGGCCTTAAAGCTGTCAGCAGCTCACTGACAGGACAGGAGGGATTCTCCAGCAGATTGAAGCTACCCTGTGCCCTTTCAGGAGTTAAACGACATCATGAATACTGTGAACAGGTAGGGCTAACATAGCTAGAAAATTACTGCCAGGACATCTTGGCAGGCTCAGGACCCATGGTTACAACCCAACAAACAGCTGTATTCTGAGAGAACAATGCCCTGGGTTAAAACCTGCAGTTACTATGCAACAGCAAACTGAATTTTGAAGGAAACCGTGGTATTCCTTATTTCCAAGTTGGCTTTGTTTAAGCCTAATTGCATTACTTCCCTTAGACCTTGCTACCTGTGTACATATGGTAAGCTCATAAAAATTTCAGATTCTGGTCAGTATCAAATAAGTTTTAGGAACAAAGCCACAGGTCTTTTAACTATAGAAACAGAGTTTCAGTCAACTATAGATAAATCTTGGACTCAGTTGTGTTTCAGCTCCAGACCCATAAAAGCATAATGGCCCCACAGACCGCGTTGCCTGGAAATAGGCCTGAACAATGCCATAACTGACACCAGGACCTAAAGCCATGATCAATTGCTCCCTGTCTTAGCCCTAACCAATCAGTAGAGCCCATGACTCCAATTCCCTCGTAACCATGATTTATGATTTTTCACTTACATACAGCTAGCTACCAGAAACCACAGCACAGTTGTCCCTCTTGGACTCTGCCCGCTCTCCCTTGAGCGTATCTAATAAAACTCTTTTCTTTTTCTCACTTTCTCTTGTGAATTCTTTCACAACCCACGAGCAGTCACGACTCATGACTCTACATATTGTAACTTCAATGCCCCTGTCTCCCTCTCTGCCCAGCCTTTCCCTACTCCCACTGGGACCCAAAGAAGTTAAAAAGCCCTTTTTGACTTGTACTTGGGGTTCCCAGAAACTTGACTTACACTTAAGGGCTTGGTTGAAAAGTCTGCCTTCCATCTACTGACTTTGTTTCTTGATTTCTCTGCTTCAGGCTAGTCTCCTCAAGCTGCCTTTGTCATTTCTGCCAATAATACCTCCCACCCCCATTCCAGATCTTCTTAATCCTGTTATGGGACAGAAGGAGAAGGAACATTGAGGGCAATTTTTATTTCTAGAGGGAAAATTAATCACATGACTTTTGGTATTCATCTCTTTCATTGTTAGAATCTTTTTCTAGCTTAATCATAATATCTGTGTACCCCCACCCCCAACTTGAGAAGGTTTTAGAACACTGCCCTTCTCTCAGCATTAAGTCTCTCTCCATCCTCCTTTACTCTCTCTCCTTACCCATTGTTACCCACCTGCTCAGTCTTTCTGGCACTTCACAGAACCTCTGCTATGGGACCAAACATATTGAAATGACTTTTTATGAAGATACTTGAACAACAGACAAAGAATACATGAGGATTGTTTTGCCTGAGGGTTCAATTATTTCCAGGGCCTATAGCAAACTTTGATTGATAAATCTAACCTTTCCTTCCTTGGCAATAGTTGATCACACTGTGATGAAAACAAGTTAGAGAATGGAAAAATAATATTTGGATTTCAACAAAATAATGAAAATGCAGAGACTGTCTTTGACTTTTGCAAGGTGAAAAAAGATTTCACATTTTGATTGTGTGATGGCAGGAATCCCTTTTAAAACCGGGCCAGTCTATATGATGCATTTAAAAATCAACCTTTTCAAATAAAGCCACCAACTCTACATGATTTCTTGATTTCTTTGGGGTCAGATAAACCATCACTTTTCAGAGTGATGCTCTGTATACAAACATGCTAAACATAATTGAAAGCACAACAGTAGCTAAAAATACGGAGCTGGGAGCTGTTTGTTGAAATGTCTGTATTATTAAATTCATTGCATAAATTTTAAATGTCCAGTTTCAGGAAAGTAAGTTTTTCTAGTCATTAGGAGCATTAACACTGTTAACAGGTAAGTGTGTATGATTAAATCCTACTTAGGCAGTTCCAGAAGCTACTGGATTTCTTTAATGCACCTTTACTATTTCTCTTGTATCTTTCTGTATTTCTTTAAAAATACAGTTATGTGACCTGGGAAAGTTACATAATGTCCTTGGGCATCGGTTGCCTTTTCTGTGATTATCTAGGCATATCTTTAGTACTGAACAATAGAATTTTCTGTAATAATGGACATGTTCTATATCTATACTGTCCAAGGCCGTATCCAGTAGCCACATATGGCTAGCAAAATAAGAAACTTAAATTTTAATTTAAATTCATTTAAATATAAATAACCCAAAGTGGCTACTGTCTACCTTATTTGACAGCAGATCTAATAATTTTAAAAGGATATTCCCTACTCCAAAATGCAAACATTCATTAACTCAACCTAAATATTGTTGCCCTTTGGCAAGCAGAAAATAATTTATGCATTGGTTTAAAATTATTTCTCAAGACCTTTATCAGTTTGTGAACATTATAGTCTTAGAATTTATTTTTTACTTCATAAAACTTTAATAATATTGGAGTTTCCTGCCCATGGCATCACCTTTGTGATTTTGGAAAATATTGTGGATGAACAAGAATCATTTCAAGAGATCATGGATTTAATTTCATTACGAGAATGCTCAATTGCCTAAAGTAAAACCTATACTTTTTTTACGCTATGTTATTTTCTACGTGTAGGTGGGGAAATGTTGGTAGTTAACTCTTAAAAGATAATCTTTAAAAACTGCACATATATTTTTGAAGCCAATTTGGTTGTTCAAGGCTTGCATAGCAGTTTATCCATCTCATTAATATTTTACTTAGTAAACAAATGCAATTGCCATGAATGCTACATCTCTATCTGTGTTCTCTAGGTTACATGTTCTTTGAAGTTATGAACTATTTTATATCACAGCTCTCATGTATAGCACAATATTCATTGCTAATTCAGGTTATATTTTAAGATAGAAGACAAAATTTAACATTTATTATTATGGTCATTAATATTTAGCAAACCAACCAGAAAACAAAATCAAATCTTTTTTTTTTTGATGCCAAGAACAAAGAAGAGAAATAACTAGTGTAATGCAAAACCGTATCACTAACAATTACTGTTGTATTTAGAAGATGTTAAACATTTTAAAATATCTTCTTATCAAAGACTTTGAGATTGTACCTTAGTAATAATATCAGAACTGAAAATAATCATGTCTTCTGACCAGCCTGAATTATGCATTCAAATTAATTATAAAAAGAAGTAGAGTTTTAGATATTCACCTCATTTTTATCCAGTGGATTGATTGAAATACAATAGAAATTATAGCTTTATTGAAGACAGGACATGGTCAGTAAATTGGACAGTTACCTTCAGTACAATCAGACCTGAAGAAAAATATGTAGACTAGCATGCATTCACCAATATATAGGAATTCTTTATTTATCTGGCATTATTAGGCAATGAGGTATTTTACATTAGGAGATTTTTTTTAACTACTAATTTAAAGAGGTGTATTTTAACCATTGCTTTTAGTAAAGTTTTTCTAAAATTAAGAAATGCAACCACTAGTGTATTTAATGTTTTCTTGATAACTCAGTGTCATTCAATCAACATTTGTATTAATAATGCAAATGGAAACAAGACAGGCATGCTTATTAAAACTGAAGATGATAGAATGCTAGCAGGGATAAATGGTGATTGAGCAAAGAAAAAACCCAAACCAAAAATAAATCATGATTAAAAACAATCAGTAAATGTAAAGTTCTGAATTTTTGTATTAGTTTTAAAAAGTGACTCTACAAATACATACATACAAAAGATTCTAGCATTATTAGCTTTCTCCTTTGTTTCCTTCTTTCTTTCCCTTTTCTTCCGCCCCAGATTATTCCAGAAAATGTTTATAAATGCTTGCAAGATAATCTCTATTACCTGCATACTCTCACACAAACTTCGCAATATGTCCACGAGATAAATAGTGCTGCGGTAAAATATAATTCATCACACTGAGATCTGTTAAAATAAAGTTAGCAATCAACTTCTAAACATACAGAGTAGGGCATGGTGTCCAGCACCAATTTCCTACTGAATTTATCTCCATTTCAAATAGGTATTCGTATTTATCCTATTCTGGACTGTTTCACTCCTCCTATTCTCATTCTCTCACACACAGTCATATTCTTTGTGATCCTAGTTATTCATTTTTAAATAATCAATCATAAGACTTGGAATTATAGAGTAAAATAAACATGTTAGAGGGTTTATGCAAGTTCACTACAAAATACAGGCCACAGATTTAAAGAATCTGCACTGGACACCCCCTTGTCCAAATTCTTGTTCAAGAAGTTTCTGAGGTAAACCTAAATTCAGAATTAGTTAGATTGACCCACTTTCTCAGGCTGACTGAAATTTATTGCTTATGCTGCTGAGGTCAGTGGTACTTTCCGAAGACAGGGTGGCCTTCTCTGAACTCTGCAGAAGCTCAGGGCCCCACTGGGCCCACTGTCTGTTTGAATCCCACATTTGAGGCCAGATGCCAGCCTTCCCAGCCTGTGTTTTAGTTTCTGAACTGCTCAAGTTGTGTCCCCGCAGACTCAGTCTCTCTCCTCTCAGTTTGAAACCTCACTTCCAACCCCTTTCCCTGACCCAGACAGTCACCTTTCTACTTTAGGCCTCAGTTGCTTTAGCTATAAAATGATATATTTATTTTTAATTCTAAAGTCTTTCTAAAGTTCAAAAATGCAGTAGCTCCTTGAAAATGTTGCTTCTTGTTTGTTTCAATTTTGGAGAGAGTTAAAGCTGTAGGTACTTGCAAGATAAATTACATTAGGTAAGTAAAATCTGTTTTATGATTGAATTTACAGAGATGGAAGATGACTTATATTTTCAGATGCTAATAATCCATTCTTGTGAGAATCAGAAGTAAAGAGAAGAGAGTTAATAAACTAAATGATTGTGAAATTAAATTGGCCAAGGTGTAACTGATTAGTTAGTATTTGAATAGCCATACATATCCATTCCAAGTTTTCCTGTATTTTTCTAAGTGATCCTTGCGAACTGAGCCCATGTTCACTAACTCGATTCAATGCTTTAGCCTTTAGAAATAGTTACTGTTGCTAGATGAAGAAATATTCCCTGTCAATCCTAATTAATGTTTAGCCATCAAATGCATCTGAAATAAATTTATTACTTTGCCTGATCTCAGTTTAATACATTCTACTGGGTAGTGGTGGGAGGGGGAATGCACAAGAATTTATGGAGTTTCAGACTTCCACACTAAAGTGTGTCATAAATTACAATATCATTTGGCCATAAAATTAACAAGCCATAGAAACAACACCATTAGCAAACTATATAATGGTAAACAGCAGGCAATAGTCATGATATAAAACAAAATAGGTGCGTGTTGGTGTAGCTGCCAATATAGGAACAACTGAATACCTTCATGTGCATCTTTAGCAGGTAACTCTTTGAGGGCAATTGCTGTGAATTCTATGTGCCTCTCAATATATTATGTCCCAGTTTCTATGGCCTTTATTCCGGGACTCTGAAAAATGATTATTTTGAGTAAATGCAGACGTTTCCTCTCTACAGAAGTTGGTCAACATGAATTCTAAATAGCAAAATTTCCACAAACTTTTCATACTGCTTTCAATTTTCCTATAACTAATTGCCCCCCTCAACAAATGTAAAGTGAAGTATGGTAAATGAAAAGAAGTTAGAGAGAGAAAGGGAGGGAGGGAAGGAAAGAGGGAGGGAAGAAAAAGGTGTATATAGAGTATTTTAACATTTATATAAAGAGTGGACCTGAAACTACTTGAGGTTACACAAAACTATTAGTGTATGCCACAGAAAAATAAATGAAAAGAGTAAACTGAACTCAAAAAGATTGTTTTTTAACTTTACTGCATATATACATTCATTTAAAATAATTTGTACATTTTTATCCATTAAAAGAGCATTGTTGGAGTTCCCTGGTGGTGCAGTGGCTAGGCTTTGGCATTATCAACGCTGCAGCCTGGGTTTGATAGCCAGCCAGGGAAATACCCACATTAAAAAAGAAAAAGAGCATTGTTTTGTAAGTCTCTGTGCTCTATCAAAGAGTATGGAAAGGTGAGATGACTCAACCTCACCAGAAGAATAAGCCCTCAGGTGAATAACTGCTTCTTACAGGTTATGACCCATTGAATTGTCCACAAATATTTCCAAAACAATGAAAACTAGAAGAGCTCTAGGACAACTGTCTTTACTAGTTTAATACTATCAAGTTTTCTGTGGAAAGAATATCTTCCTGGATTATCAACACAATGATAACAAACAGGTCAATTTATGCTGGGAATATTACACACCAAAACCACTTCACCTCTATTATATGGACAACAATCTTTCTTGCTTCATCCTTGTGCTTCTTAGAAAAAAATTTAAAATACAAGGAGGACCCCCCCCCCACCAAAAACAAACAAAATTATCTTTTGGAGGGTAGATTCCTTATGGTACAAGCTTCCTCTGCTAGGTTTCCAGAAACCCATCTGTATCAGTATACTAATTGACATCATGAGAGGCTGCATTTGGCTTCAGTGGATTTTTTTAGAGACTCTTTTAATGCATTTACCCATACTGCGATGGGTGATTTACGTGAACAATGTGCAGCATGACAAGGCACCTACCCGCACCGTGCTGAATGTTTAGCAGTTTTATTTTTAACAAAAACAGCATGACCCCCATACCTCACCCCCCCTATTTATCTGATCTCACTCCAAGCGATGTTTTTTGTTTCCCTGGATGAAACATGTCCTTAAAAGGTAGTAGTTTGCTGATGTGGAAAACGTAAAACAAAAAATAGCAGAAGCACTAAGAGGCATGAAAATTGACACGTTCAAAAACTGTTTTGAGCAGTGGAAAAATCATCTTGATAGTGTAGTGCATCAAACGGAGAGTACTTTGAAGGGGACTGAAGTTTAAACATGTTAAGGGTAAATACGCAAGTTTTTATAAATAAATTCCTGGGGTTTTTTGGTTCCCCCTCATACTGAGCCAATGCCAGAGGCTCAGATGTACCTACAGAAGCCTTCAGATAGAATCAGCCCCCCAGGCTGAAGCCCTGGTTAAAAACATTCCTATATGAACAAGTCTCAAAAGCCATATGCTGAACAAATGAAGTCCGATACAAAAGACACCTATTATACTCAATTTACCTGAATTTCTAGAATAGGCACAATTAATCTTTAATGACAGAAAACAGATCAGCAGTTGCCTAGGGTGGGAGATGGGGAGATTTTTGTAAAAGGCTAGGGCGAGACTTTCTAGGGTTTTAGGACTGTTCTCTATTTTTAGAGGTTAGTAACTATACAAATGTATACATTGACTAAAACTCACTGAACTGTTTCCTAAAAATATGTGTATTTTATTATATGTAAATGATACCTCAGTAAGGTTGATTAAAAACAAAACAAAAACTCTCAACATCTCAAAGAAAATGTGCCATTTCCTCCCAGGATACCAGACTGGAAACGAGGTATTGGTCCTTTGTACTCTCATATAACCCTAGGATTACCTAGACTATTTTACAATGCTACAGTTTCCTATCAGAAAAACTCTCCCATGTTTTATAACCTTGAATTCTCTGCCTCTTCTCTAAACACAGGGAAGTCAAATTTAGGGAAAGAAAACCAGCTATTCCATCATCACATATTCTTTCCAAAGCTATTGTTTAGGAAGTAAATTTTGGCTACAGTTTGCAAAAATCTAGCTTTTTGAGATTCATAAATATTAACAGTTAAACTATTGCCTACATTGGAATTTGGAAAACAATATTTTGAATGAATAGCTGACATTTGTCAGTTTTGTTTTTTGTAATTCTCTCTTCCCCTAAGGGAGAAATAATAGGTGCGAAAGTGAGTAGGAATGAGAAACAGATACATAAAATAAAAACATCACTTTGCAGCATTTGCATGGTTATAACTTATATGAGTCCCGTTTCAACAATAACTTATTGTCAGAATCAGTAGAATATAATATACTCTCCATGAAGACCAGGCTATTTGTCTTTTTTTGTTTTGTTAATTTTGTTTTTCATTGATGAATCTTCAGTGCCTAGAATAATGCCTGGGAAGAAAAGATGATCGATGAACATTTGTTGAATGACTAAATTAATAAGTTCTGGTGGTCAGTATGCATTTCAAATTGTCATTGAGCTGTGCTTTCTACAACAGAGCTTGTGTGGGAATCACCAAAGTATCACAAGGCATCCACCAATCTCCATGGGTGCCTGTAACTGAGAGTCCACTGCAGACTGGTATGACAATCAATGTAGGAAGCAGCCTCTTTCTGGTAGATCCTATAGTCAAGGATTATCATAATCAATATATCCTTTCCCTGAAATGGTCCTACAACTCCAAATGAATTGTTTTACCAAATTTCGTGGTTGTTCCCAATAGAAAAGTCATTAGCTTCATCAGATTACAATGCAAAACAAAGCACATCATATGCTTCTTGGTGATTTTTTTTTTGATACTATTATGTAACAGTTGGTCATTTCATCATGCCTCTTCACTTTAACTTAAACCTGGTATTTGCACTAATGACCTCAAATTCCCTTCTCACTCACAGCTGTGGGCCTTTTCTCCAACTCCCACTTCACTCTGAAACCAAAGTAAAAGCAAATCCTTCCTGTTCTTTTAGTGATACCTGTAGGTTATTATCATATCATGACTACCCAGAATAATAGCCAGGCAACTGTTATATCAGGGACATCTGAGAGTTTGAGGCCCTACAAATTAACTAAGGTACAGCATCTGATAAAAGTATAGTAGACTAGAACAATTCTCAAATTGGGACCTTTATTCATAATGTTAAAGGCAGAAGATTCTGCTAAGGAAAAGAACAGGAGGGAAAGCTGCTTTGAAAATGTCTTATCCTTGTATAAAACATCGCTGAAAATGTGTAATTTCATTCTCTTTCCCTACTGTTTTAAAATTCATGATCTTAAAAGGTGTTCAGATCTATAGTAGTTAAAGTTAGAATTATGCTAATAGACTGTGACATGACACTGAGAATACACATTTATGTTCTAAGTCAGGATTGGATTAAGCTGAAAAAGTATTTTAGGTGAATCTTGGAGAAAAGCAACCATAAATGCATAGCCCTAAAATTCACAAACATTCTGTTTGAAAAAAGAGGCAGATGGCTTTAAAAAAATACAATGGACTTCTCTGTTAATCGAAACTCAAGCAACCAGCATTTTCAAGCAACCAGCATTCTCGAGCAACTGGCAAAAGAAATTTGCTGGTTACCTGAGTTCTGGTTAATGGAGCGTTTACTTACATTTATGTAGTATTCGCCAATCCCCATGGGTGCCAGTTAACTGTGAGTCCACCGTATACTGGCATGACAACCTGTGGAAAGCAGCCCCTTTCTGGCAGATCCAATGCTTATAATACTCTTTTCCTTGTTAGGTAATAAGGAAACAGCAATGCTTGGTTGCCTCTGGTGGAAAGAAATACATGGTTTCAACAAGGCTTAAAGTTCAAGCATTTTTTAAAAAAATAGACCCTCCATTAATTACTTTATCCCCAAAGAGGTAATTATCATCAGAATTGATGTCATCATTTAAGAGATACTACTTGATGTATTTCTGCTTGTTGACTTTTCCTACTTCATTCCATTTGGCTATGAAACACCAAAACTATACTCGTCTTTCTACTTTTTTTTTACAGCATTGTATGTGTGTATGTGTGTATTTCCATAGGATGAAAACATTACTACAATAAAATACTATGAACAGACTTTCAGGGAGTAGAATCTCTTTACAATCCTAGAAAGTGTAAAAGCACTAATATTCATTGACAAGTTGACATTCTGAAAGTTGACCCAAACTTTATTGATTTCTATTTTATCTAGGAATTTTTCAAATTTTCTACAATAATCATGTTATTTTTGTAATTACATGATAAATACATTAAGAGAAAAACCATACAATCTTCTGTTATACTCTGCAGTTTTTGTCTTCAGCAGATGTTTTATCGCATATTAGTACATAAGCAAAGACTTTCAACATATCAGTACTTTATAGTGACTAGAACTATGCTAGATTATCTCTTTTCTAAGATAATGAACTATAACTCCTAAGTAATCCAAAGTTACACTTACCTTTCAAAACAAAAAAATGTACAAACTTGCAGAGAAAATAAACCTATAAAAGTTCATAAATAAACCACAATATAACTTAGTGCACTTAATATACTGATTATGTCTTCAGCCTATCTCATCCTTAGGTAGCCGGAAATTATAACAAAATACTTTTTACCTTGGGGAGCCAACCATCTCTCGTACCATCCCATTGCTTCCTTGGAGAGAACAGGAAATTCATCTGAATATCACATAAAAAAATAGCATTACTGATGTACCATCTTTGTTTAAAGACAATAATTTCAGTAGCAGAGAGAACTTTACCATTGCAGACTTCAGATAACCTCTGTATTTCTCAGATTTTATGCTAAATGAAGAAATATATTATGTCTGAAGCTATTTTTTTTCCAATGGTCCCTTTTAAATCAAAGCAATAAGTACTAAGGAATATTTTGGCCCCAAATCCTAAGTCAGGCTGATTATGCCTAGATGATCACGAGGACAATAGAGGACTGGCCCAACTACCAGTGTGCTGACCAGCTTATAAATTATAAAGAATATAATTTTATTTTTTGCTAAGTAATTCCTATGAGGTATTTGGAATGTCAATATAAAACTCTAAGATGTAGAATCTCCATCTATAAGATGGGGAACAATCCAACCCACTTCATAAATACTTTCACAATCTAATGCTGAAACTCCACTGTAGGGCCTAGAGCAGCAAACAGGATATAAATCATGCACATGCACTCATTTAGACAATCAACAAATATTCATTTTTAAGTCTACTCTATGCCAATTACGTGTGGGCCCTAAGAGTACATGGCTAGAACAGACAACTCTGTTCTGGCCCTCTTGGATCTCATTACCCAGGGAAAGGCCTTCGAGGTAAATGATCAGGACTCACAAAATCCAGCCAACGCTGTTATCATCAGCAGGTGACCAAGGTGACACAGACTGCTTTCTAAACAGGCTTCACATTCTTTGTCACTTTGCTTTCATAATTTTTGCTTTCCTTCAAGGGACCTAATTCAATGGTCAATTTCTCCCAGTTAGTGAGGTATGGGGAAAATTTACCTACTGAAAAATTTCTTGTGCCTCACTCTTCTGCCACACTGTCCTCCATGCTTTTGAAATAAGGAGACCTTGAAAAAAGTCACTTACTCTCATGCTATTATTTTAAAATATGGCTACTCCTGCTTTGAGGATTTCAACTGGACCATACTGTGGCAAAGCAGCAGTGAAGCAGAAGCAGGTAAATTTCAAAATGACAGCTCTAAAAATACCCACTCCCCTTCCATTCTCCTTCCATCCCTGTGCTCTGGACAACTCTGCCCTGACTCATTGCCTTTATCCTTCTATGATTACTGCTCCGAAAGATTTTACGAGAGCCGGGCAATGTTACGGTTTTATTTGCAGCTGAGTCCTTAGTGCAAAGGGATTGTTCCTGATTCTTACTAATTCCACACTCACATCATTAACACAAAAATCATATTCCTTCCTTTATACTTCCTTCAGCTTCATATTCCCTTTTTCTGGCCACGCTGAAAGGATATCTTTAAACAAACAATATATCTCCATTGCCATTCTGAGTTTCATGTCTGTACCTCCAATTTCATTCCCAACCCCTATTGAAGGATGGACTACAAGAATGTAAGAAAGTTCTTTGTGCTTTTCCTGTACTAACCAATTATTCTAATTTGTCCTGTCTCTAGAGAATGGACACAAAGGCCGATTGTGTGATCTGTTTTAAAGGAAAGATACATATGCCAAAGGAGAATCATGTATCACTAATGAAGCTCAATATTTATTAAGGGTTGACAGAAGCAATCATCAAGAATTTTCATCCCTTAAATTAGTGTTTGCCACCAGATGCATAGCTTTCATTTTGGATAATATATTCTTTAAGTTCAGAATACAGCTGTACAAAAAGAAAAGCCAAAAAAAGTAGCCAACATAACATATTTAAGTAATAATGTGGTAATAGAGCTATCACCCTTTTCCGAGGAATTCAGCCTACTTTATGCACACAATTTAGTACACTCATAAGAAAGCTAACAAAGTCCAAAACCACTTTACAAAAGCCTGGAGAGGTAAAGGTCAAAAATGATTATTGCCAGGCTCAAGAGACAGAGGCACCTACCAAAAAGAGAACAAACAGGAAAATTTGGAAGTTAGTGTTCTCATTAAATAATGTGATCCAGATAAACTCAGCCTGCCTTACTTTTTCCAGTTATAAAAACCTACATCATTCTTTCAATAGAATGAAATACCAGATCTGAAAAGTTGTAGATCTCTATAGGAAGAGAAAAATATCATGATTTCTAACCAAAATTCAACAATTCACACAGCCAATGAGTTTCAATAAAAATCTGCCTTGCACTAAATTACATAAAGCAATTGGTTATTTGAAATATGTCTTCTGTGGTATATTTATTAGGATGTGAAACTTAAGAAAATCATAAGTAGTTACTAATCATTTTAGGACTCAAGGTCATTAAGATCATATTTCAACTTTGACCTCGACACAGGCTCACAGAGAACATAGCGAGATGCCCCAATACTCTATATTCACCATACCTGGGAGAAAAATATGTAGACAGACCCCTATATAAACATCCTATATGTGATGGTTTTAATACATGGTCTCAAATTATTTTCCCATTCTTCCCATCCAGATGTGGCCTTGTCCCCTTGATTTTGGGCAGACTTTCCGCTTCTTTAAACTACAGAACACAAGTCAGCAAAATATGGTTGAATGGCCAAATCTAGACCACTACCTCCTTTAGTAAATAAAGCTTTATCAGAACAGTTATGTCCATTAGTGTATGTGTTGTCTATGGCTGTTTTCACACCAAAGGAGCAGAATTGAGTAGTTTCAACAGAGATTGTATGGCATGAAACCTAAAATATTACCATCTGACTCTTTATAGAAAATGTTCTCCAACCCCTACAGTAGAATATGATGGAAGTGATTCTATGCAATATCTAAGACTAGGTCAAAAAGATCATGCAATTCTCTCTTGGTTTTCTTAGAATGCTTGAGCCCTTGACACTCTTATTTTGAAACCTGACCACCATGTTATTAGAAATCCAAGCCACATGGGCAGTCACATGTATCAACAGCCCTAGTTGCACCCAGTCTTCAAGTCATCTCATTTCAGTTGCCAGACACACAAATAAAAATTATCTAGATGATTCCAGTCTTAACCATTCCAATCCTTGTTGAATTAAGGCTTCGGATATTAGTCATGGAGGAGAGACAAGCCATCTCCACTGTGCACTGTTTGAATTGCTGACCTACAGAATCTGTGCACATGCTAAAATTAATATTTTTTATGCACCACAAAGTTTGAAGTTCTTTGTTACACAGCAGTAGATAACTTTATCACCATATCTTATATACTAGGAGATCAACATTTGCAGAGGAAATATTTAGACATGAATGTTGACCCCTCAGTTTGATTAATATATATTATAAAAAAAATGGTTCTGCAAAACTATGTATAAAATATATGTTTGCATAAATGTTATGCCTGTACATACTATTCTATATAATACATAAAATGAGGAGCCCTTGATAATAGCTAATATTTTTCCACTATTTATTAAGTTCCAAGAATGGATAAATTCTTGTATAGCATGGATTTTCACTTTTAACCTTCACGGCAACTCCTTAAGAAAAGTCAATTTATTATCTCTATTTTATAGATGAGGAAACTGGGGCAAAAAGAGATAATTTGTCTAAGAGGACTTATCAAGTAAATTTTAGAGTCAGGATCTGAACCCAGGCAGTCCAGCTTTGGATCCCTTACTCTTACTCACCAAGCTGTATACTGAGGAAGAGGATGAAAGCTGAAACCATCACCTAATGTTCAAGAAGTTAGTCAGAAACCCCAGGCATGGTTGAAGAAGACAGGATTGGGACTCATAAGTTCAGAGCTCTAGTTAATAGATGAATTTTCCTCTCATTTAGATATGGGTTTTTTTTTTAAAGAAATGGAGAACTTCATATTTTGATTTGATTATTATTTTGTATTTTAAAAATGATTAACAAAGAACAGAGTTTTTCCAAGGAGTTATTAATATTTTCCAATGATCCAAATTATTGATTGAAAATCAAATTTTTATTAAGTCTGCATTCCATCAGAAGTCTTTCTCACTCTTTTCAATTCTTTTTCTGTCTACTCTTGGTCAAAGCTCAAAGCCTAACTCTGGAAATAATACTCATAACACAGAAAGTCACCATATTCCAATGCTCACTGAAATGGAGGTGTTAAATAATTTTCCAGATAATTTAAACAATAAATAATATTTTGTCATTAAAGGAAAGATAAAAAATTACTTGTGTAATAAAATAAATGTTGAAACAAAACTTTCTGGCCAAGTACATTGGTTCAAATATGGACACTAATCTGAGTTCTAATTCTGTGCTAAAACCCAGTTACAGGTAGTCTATAGCTTCCGAAGGGATACTTAGTGAATTGAGCCAAATTAATCCTATAAAATGTAGTATTATTGGTAGTATCAGAAGACAGGGTATGACTGGCCAAAATAGGATATAGAATAAAATCCCAGGATAGACAATATCAAGGACAAATTATGTGGGAAAAAGGTATTATCTTAGTGCATGTAACAGGTCATGTACGAGGTGTGATAAAAAGAATAGTGTGGTGAACGTCACTGCTGAGTGCCATGCAACGGGAAGGCAGGGATCTTCAATACGGGAAGCAGTGTGTTGAACATTAGTAACAGTGTGTGACAAGTTTCAACTTGTTTGATGCAGTCGGTTGGTTGTGAGCTATGGTTGAGAGAAGGGGTGTTTTAAACTGATAAATCATGGATCACAAATAATGCATTAACATAAATTTTTGTCAAATAAAAAATTTACAGTGTCTTCTCAGCCACCTTATTCACCAGATCTGGCAAAATGTGACTTCTGGCTCTTCCCCAAAGTCAAAAGGACCATGAAAGGTAAACAATTTGAATTGATTCACAACACCAAGGTAGCCACGACCGTGCAACTAAAGACACTCATGAAAAAGGATTTCCATAACTGCCTCAGAAAAGTGGCAAAAATGATGGGATAAGTGTGTTCAAAGTGAGGTGGATTAATAGCAATGTGTCTTTTACTGTAATATTTTTTTTTAATTTGAACATTTACCATATGTTTTGATCATACCTCGTAGGATAGAATCAGGAAGAGATTTACTATCAAATATGTGAAGCCAGGACCAGTGAGGAATGAGAAATGGATGGTTAAAATAGGCAGGTTCTAGGAACCAAAGTCATGTTGCAGTGTGGGTTTGACAGACGCAGTAAGAATATTTCTGTGTTCTCAGCCAAGTCTCCTTACATTAGCCACCTGCAAGGGTCAGCATTTAACAGATCCTTGACATAAGGATGACATGAAATTAATAATCTGACCCAATGTTCATGAATTATTCTGCTCAGTGTAATCAGAAATCAGATGGCATTCTAGAGTAAGGGACAGCAAACTTTTCTGTAAAGGATCAGATAGTAAATATTCTGAGTTTTGTGGACAGCCCATTTCTGTTGCAAATATCCAACTATGGTGCTGTAACAGAGAAACAACCATACATACATTAATAAATAATTGTGGCTGTATTTAAGTAAAACTTTATTTGCAATACCAGGAGGCAGGCAGAATTTAATCAGTAGGCCATAATTTTCTGACCCCAGTTC
This sequence comes from Lyroderma lyra, assembly GCA_004026885.1. Classification (NCBI taxonomy): domain Eukaryota; kingdom Metazoa; phylum Chordata; class Mammalia; order Chiroptera; family Megadermatidae; genus Lyroderma; species Lyroderma lyra. Next base: position 221,265 of record PVJL010000592.1, on the reverse strand, counting down.
TAGTGTTCACTGCCTACCAAGAGACTCACTTGAGATAAAAAGACACAGACATGGGATAGAAAAAGATATTTCATGCAAATTGAAACAAACAAACAAACAAAGCTAGGAAACCAATACTTATAACCAACAAAATAAAATTTAAAACAGAGGCTATATTAAGAGACAAAGAGGACCCAGTAATACCTCTTCTGGGAATTTTTTCGAAGAAACTGAAATGCTACTGTGAAGGAATATGCATATAGTTATTTGGCAATTTGAATTACCTAAAGTGCTTTAAAAAACACTGGTGGCTGAGTCCGGCCTCCAAAGATTTTGATTCAATAGGTCTAAGAAGGGGCTTGAGCACTAGGATTTTTCAGTTCTCCTGGTAATTCTAATGTGCACCGAATTTGTGAACTGCCTCTTGGCTACAAACCAGCTAGTATTCAGATATAAATGTAAGACACATGGGCTATTGCTTGAGCTCTGTTGCTAAGTATATTCCATTTTCTTCCTACTGAAAGATTTGTACTATTGAAAATGACTGACAGTTGTGTTAATTCTCTGAAATGGATTGAAATTTCCAATTAGCTTGAACAAGGGAGGGAGAAGGGGTGAACACAATAATATGTATCGTCTACTTATTGCCCTGTGCATTTAGCTGGAAGCTTTTGCAATTGAGGTCTGCTCTCTTCTTCATTCTAGTGGTAATTCCTATCCTAATGCAGCTCTAAACTTTATAAGCCCGTAAGTAGATAGCATCTCAGTACTTACCACCTCCCTGCCCTGCGGACTCCGAAGTTTCACTCCCCTTCCCCAACACACATGTACATCAATACATCTGAGAGCACAATAAACATACTGACCTCCTACTCTTCGTTGTTCCAACATCCCTCCTAGCAGGAGATGTAAGCATTTAGTGCCAGGACAAATGCTTGCATCGGTGAGTAACGCAGACAATGCCTTCAAGAGACAAAGCCCTTAGGGAGGGGAAAAAGTGTTTCAAAAAGATTGATGCTCAAAGGGGGCATTTGCAGTCATCTCAGCTTAGAGGTCAAATATACAAAATGAAAAGGGTAAAGGACAAAAGGAAGGAAAGGAAGGAAGGAAGGAAGGAAGGAAGGAAGGAAGGAAGGAAGGAAAGAAGGAAGGGGGAAGTAGAGCTTTCCTATAAGGCAATTTCCTTTAAAAAATTAAGCAATGAAAATTATCTTAAACCTTAAATTCTTTTTCCTAATGCAAAGCACATTTTCCTTCTTTAAATGATTCTTCATATTTCCTATATTATTTATTTCATTTAACTCTTGAAATAGCACATGACTGAAAACAGAATCCATGTGACTTTTCTTAAGAACTGCCTTTGATGTACAATGTTGGGTTTGCCAACATAATTATTTTCTCTCTTTGAAATAAGTTGCAGGGTTTTGCCTTTTCAGCATAGTTAATACAACTGTAACAAACATGATATGATGCCACTTTGGTGATTTTCTTCACCCACTTTGTAATTTTGAAATTTGACAGTATATTTTTAAAACTTTGAATGGGCTAAAGAATACCTTTTCAAGGATAGAAAAATAAAATAAATCCATAATATCCATGTGTGGTTTGCCCCTGGGTGAATTGCTATAATGGGAGAGATGGTTGAGCCCTAAGTCACTAAAAAAGCCTCCACAATCAGTCCCTGGTCTTCTTCAGAAGGAGAAGAAAAGGATCTTCAATCATAATAATCCTGGGGAGAAAAAAATCTTGGGAATAATACATCAGCTTCTGTGCTTTGTTGTTTTGTAGGATAATAGCGATTACTTTAGCAGCTTCTATTGCAGTATGTATGCAATAAGTAAATGAACATAAAATTGAATGGACATGTAAAAGAAGGATAAACCCACTCACCTTAACAAATCCATCCTCTCACATGCTGAGCCTTGAAACATGAAAAAAATCATTAAATCATAAGGATTAGTAAAATAACCATCCCTGTTGAAAACATTGACAGAAAGTGTGAGGATGATTTGTCTGATTGTAGGGACTAGCAGTCTAGCTGTTTAATTCTTAATACTGCCCTCTTTCACCACTTTTCTCCTAAGACAGACAGACAGATAGATAGATAGATAATGAATATAATTTTGATATGAGAAAATTTCTGTTGTGACTAAGCACTGATAAGAACTGAAACTTTTACTTACATTTTACATGTTCACTGATGGAAACCATTTTGCACAGAACATCGTCTGGCTTCATACTTGTCGTTCTTTTTCCTTCTCCAAACTAACATGCTCTCAGAACTATGAACAGTAGGACATGATCATTTTGTAAAATTGCCTTTGTCCTTGTACCTTTCTTACTGCTAGTTAAGTCAGTTAGTGTAAGCAGTAGGAGTAGTTCTGCAAGTTAGTCCCATAATGGAAGAATATAGTCAATTATACATGGTAGTATCTAAAAATTACATAATCACCTCAACTCAAACTTCCCCTTAGCCAGATCCCCCCAAATCCTGTGGCCATTCTAATATACTGGAACAGAATAAAAACAAACACAAGGAGAATACAATGGGTGAGAGGAGAATTGGGAAAGAAACTGGTTAAAGTTACATATCTCACTTTTGCAAATGTTATAAAAATATATGATCATGAACTAATTTATAAGGCTCCTTCTTGGATCTAAAATGGAACCCATAGAAATGTGGAGCCCTGAAGCTTAAGCTTCATTAGCTTCTAAGTAAATCTGCTTCTGCTTCATTTGTATGGTGCTTGAGAGGAGGTAAAGGAGGAGGGTGTTATCAAGAAATGATGAATCATTAGAAATAGGCAGAAGACAGTCTTTTAACAGAAAAGTGAAAGGAACTAGCTGAATGGAGGGAATTAGATGACATTGAAGAGGAAAGATATTAAAGAAAAATTTTAAATTGCAAAGGACATTCTACTGGGAAAGATGTAATTGTGTCGAGTAACAAATTTTGGCTACTTACTATACAACTTGTCCTATACTAACCAATTTAAATTATGCTTTCACTTAAGCCTTATGATATATATGTGAGGCTGGTGATTATTATGCACATTATTTTCTAAAGGAGAAAATGAAGGACTAGATAGGCCCAAGGTCACATAGTTAACTTTAACTTGGTCTGTTTGGATTCATTTTCTGTTCTTATGGCTACCATATTAGAGTGGAACCACATGAGAAGCTGAGAGCTGGAGAAACTGAAGATATTGATTATATTTTAGATTGACTACCAATACATGAAACTTCTATTTATTTTTCATATTTAATTATCACCATAAGTTAGCATATAGAAATCTTCCATCCTTGTTTTGCTAAATCCAAAATAAGACTTCTTTTATCAATATTGTGATTTTTTCTGCAGCACTAAGAATTAAAAAGCATTAATTTACTGACAAGTATTGAGGACTTACACTAATACCTAGTTATGAAACATGAGAAACGTGATAAGGAGAAATTAGCTAATGTTTTCAGAACATTTTAAATATCAAAAAGCATCTGCAAGGTGTTAACATTATACACAATATTGGTTAATAGTAGTTGTGGAAAAAAACATTTTAAATTTTCTGATATTACTGCATCAAAATTCACAACCATGTTTTCCACATTGACTATACAATAATGAAGTTGAAAATACACTTTTTATCTCTAGGTACTCAGTAAGTGAAGATCAATATGCAAGGGCTATACTGAAAGTGTCCAGCCATGTAATATGAAAAATAGAGACATTAATGGCTGAATTTTTTTCTGGACAGCCCTCATATATGTATAAGGCAACATTTGCAAAACTAAAGCAAAAAATAGGCATATCAACAATCTTAATAATAGAATTTAATACACTTCTTTCATTATTTGATTAAACAAACATGCAAAATATCAGTAGTATATAAAAATCCTGAATAAAATGTTTAAAAATTGATCTAACTAATGTAAAACAGTGCAGACAATCTGTATAGAATATACTTTCTTTGCAAATGCACATAGTCCATTACCACATTTAAACTATGTGGTCTCAGAAATCAATTTTAAATAAGTAACAAATGGTTGAAATCAATCAAAGTATAAAATTAAAGACCAATAATTCAAATACAGCTAGGGAATCCTCAAATTCTTGAAAATTAGTAATAAGCTAAAAAAAAAACTTAAAGAAAAAGCAACTAAAATAACAAAAAGATTGTGAACCAAATGATAAATATAGAACTTATGAAAATTTATATATTAGTATGAGCCACATTAAAATAAGTTTTAGAGACAAATGAAACATGATGGACTAAAATTCGGGGCTCTAGTTTTCAACCTGAAGAAGTTAGAACAAGAACAGTAAATCAAATCCAAAAATAGGAGAAGAAAGCACAATTAGAAAACTTGTCTGCTCTCTAATCTTTGAAAATCCATGGAACAACAGTTGCTAGACATGAAACAATACACAGCATAGAACTGTCACCCCAGAGAATGGGGAACCAAACTTTGTACACCTTACTCCCTGGGGTCAGTTTCCAGACTGTTGTGCAGAGAGGGGAGTACTAAACAAAGCCTGGAGGAATTGCTGAGTTGAATAGACAGAGATCTTATCTCAGGGAAGCCAAAGCACCTTGAAATTGGTGTTAGTTACAAGAGAAGAGGGAGCTACAGTAACAATGAGCTCTGAAGATGTATAGTAAGGATCTCTTAAATATTTGGCTGAATATTTACCTGCATGTGCATGAGAGAAAACTATTGAAGGTCAGGTAGAAAAACAGTAGTAAACAGTAAGTAGAATAATTCCCAAACATCATATAGAGCTAGTAATAGTTTATGTATACCCCAGTTAGAGTAGAAAATCCGTGTAATATAATGGGTATCAGATAGCATTCACAAACGGGAATAGGAAATGATTTAACCATATGCTGAAGGGCTCTCTCTGACCAACTCTAAAAAGATTAAAAGAGTGCCTTAGGAAGATTAAACTATTTTTAAGTAATTCAACTGCATATCAATTTGATACCTAGCATCTTCTAAAGGAATTCAATAAAACCAACAACATAAAGTTCACATTGTCCAACCTTCAATAAATAATTTCCTGGCTTTCAAAAGAACAAGCAGAAAAGAAAAACAAAAACAAAACAAAACTGAGAGAGGAATCCAATAAAAAAATAGGTCCAGAAATAGAAGTAAATATTATAAATATACTCCATATACTCAAGAAGATAGAAAAAAGTGAGCATAATGAGGAGAGAAATGGAAAAATTTAAGGAAGAATGAAATGAAACTTTTAGAGATTAAACATTATAATAACAGGAATGAAGAAACAAACACTGGAAGGAATTATCAGCAGACTACACAACAGAAATGAAGATCAGTGAAAATGAAGATATTGCAATAGAAATTAAACAAAACATCAAAGGGATTATCAGTCAGTAGACTATACCACAGAAGTAAAGACTAGTGAAATTGAAGATATCAGTAGAAATTAAACAAAATCAAGCATACAGAAAAAAATTAATGTAGGTGATGGGAATGTTCTATATTATTGCAAGTCAGGATTAGAGTGTTAAAGAAAAATAAATATGGAATACTTCAAATATCTGATTAACACAAGTCAAGAAAGAACACACTGAGTAACAATAAAAAACAATAAAACAAAATAAGACAAGTTAAGACAAATCGGAAAAGGAGAGACCTAATGCAACTGTATCAGAATTACATTAAATGTAAATGTACTAAATGCTCAAATTATAACAGAAGGCAAAGATGATCAGACTTGATAAAAAAGCCACAAGTAACTACATGCTGCCAATACAAATCTCACTTTCAGTATAAAGACACAAATAGTTTGGATGCAAAATGATGAAAAGATATACCCTGCAAAAGTAAACATAAGTAAGTTGGAGTGGTTATATTAATATTAAAAAATAAACAGACCTCAGGACAGAAAATATTACCAGAAGCAGAGGGTGACACCATAATAACATAAAGGTAAACAAATCTAAAGAATACAGTAATTACAAATGAATGTGTCTAATAATAGAACTTCAAAATATATGATGCAAATACAAAGCCAACAAGGAGAACTTGATATATATGCAATCATAGTTTTAGACTTTAACACAACATTCTCAGTAATTGCACAAACATCTAAGAAAATCAGTAAGTAAACTTGAATGTTACTATCAACCACATAACTTACTTGACATTTATAGAATAATACGTCTAATAACTGCAAAGTACACATTCTTTCCAACTGCAAATGAACTACTTGCCAACATAAATCTCATGCTAACCAGTAAGAGACGGGAAGCAGGAAGATGCTTACTGATAAACTGAATGGCCTTCTTTCTCCCAATGGACCATTCGGCCTTGTTTTGGTTCTTTTACGCCCTCCCGTGGAGACATTCCTTTTAACATAGTAACTGGTTGTGTTTCCTTGTGAAGCTGGGCAATATATCAACTTCTGTGGCTTTCCTTTCATTCCTGTATCATTTCACTTTTTCCTCACTTCTGCTATCTATCCTGAGTTTGTACTTTCTATGTAAATTGTGCTTCAGGCTCAGAGAACTGGAACAAAGACACACTGAATAAATAACAGCAGCAGCTACCATTACTAATTATTTACACTGTGCCAAACATGGGTTAGTCTATGCAGGACAGGATGAAGCTGACATAGTTATTTACTTTGAGAATTCATAATTTAATGAGACATAGGTAGATATAAAACAATAACAAAACTGCCTAACTACTAAACGTGACTATAACCTCCAAATCCATCAGCATTAATTTATAAAACATCAAGATTTTCACTGATTGTGACATTTTAAATGCACCAGTAATTTTTACTTCCTATCCTCTCACTGTGAGTCCTAATTATTTTTCCATATCCGGCTTTGGACAGAAAAATATACTTACTGATCATTAGTATTAGTGAGGCTTTCCAGCTGGGAAGCTATTATCTCATCAGTATTTTTAGCCAAGACATTGGTCAGAAATTGGTGTGAACACTTTGGATTTTGTGGAATTTATAAAGTAAGGAATAGGGAAACGTTGGTGTTCCATGTAATATTTCCCTTCTTTATAAAACCTTTTCATAGCTTTGAATAAGCCAACACATTCTGCCTCTTATAGCCTGGGTTTTCTCAGCACTTTGCAAAGTAATTAATTTAATAAAATTATTGGGCATAAATGACGTTGTAAATAAATGGGAAGTGCAGCATATACATAGTAGTTTACATAAAGGTTTATTCCTGGGAAGAATACTTGATTCATGTATTTGATAAATATTTGTTGGAATCACACTATATTTCAGGCACTATTGTAGGCACTAGAACCTTATGAATGCAATTAAAAATAAATGAATAAACAAATAAGTTAGGCAGAGTGGAAAATAGTTTCTTGGGTATTCAAGAAAGAGCTCCATGTGAATGGGTGTTTGACCTGAGACCTGAATGAGGAGTAAGAGGCTGCCCTTGAAGATCTTCATGAAGAGTATTCTAAGCAAAAAGAACTACTGTGGTGGTTCTCAAACCATCTTCACAGTTTGTTGCAACATGGACACCTCCCAATTCTAAAAAGGGAGCCAAATTTACCTTTTTATTAAGTGCCCGTGAGAGGCAAAAAGACATGTCCATCTATGACTATGAGGCATACCATTGATTAATTCTGTGTAAGAAATCAATGCTCAGTATTGCTCAGTATTTCTCCATTATGGAAAATAAAAGTAATATGTCAACTTCCTTTTCCCTTTTCTGTGTGTTCAATAAAATGTAGGTTGGAAATTGTCCCAAAAAAGAGAAAAGTCACCTTCTTAGTGTCATAGTAAAAGATAACCATATATAAGTTGACTTGACTCTAAAAGTATTGGCTAATACTTTTATTGACTTCAGTCAAAATCCATAGCCATTTCAGTTGTGGAAAAGTAATCTCAAAATACTTGAAAATATTTAGCACATATTCTTTTCTAAACAACACACTGGTTGCCAGGTGAAGTATAAGGGTAAATCATACCTGCTCCCTGCTTTTAAAATTGCTCTAAGGCTAATGGAGGAGGCAGATACAACAAATAATTTATTATAATATAATGTTGCCTAGCATGTGCAATGAGAGCATAGAGGGAAAATATACCAATGCACCCAGAAGAAGAAAAAACAACATGTAAATACTATTTGAAGTGCATCAAAGGATATGAGAAATTTAATCATTTGCACAGGATACTGAAAAGACTTATATGCTCTGTTAATGAGTTTGAATGTTTTGTGTGTGTGGGAAGCTATTAGAAACTATACACACACACACACACACACACACACACACACACACACACACATATGACAATTATATATATGAGTCTGACAACTATATATATTCACACATACACATATATGTGCACACACACGTGTGTGTGTGTGTGTGTGTGTGTGTGTGTGTGTGTATGACAATTCTGGTATTATATGGACTAAAAGAAAAGACTGAAGACAGCAAGTTCAATAAGATAGTTCAAGATACTTGAGGATAAAGCCCTAATGAAGGCAGTGACAGTAACAGTAGCAATGGAAGTGAATATGTCATGTTCAAGACATATTTTGTCAGCACAGGAATAAGATCTAATGCCTGGTTACATAGAGGGGATGGATAAAAGGAGAGGGAGAAGTCAAAGTTAATTTACAGGTTCTGGTGGAGATGGGTTTGCCATCACCCAAGGTAGAGGACTCAAAAAAAAAAAAAAAGTCATGGTCAAAGGAGAAGGTAATTATTGAAAAACTAGCAAACTTCTAGTTTCTCCATCTCCTTCTAGCAGCTTCATTTTCCCAATCACATAGTTAGAAATATTTCTTTGAAGGGAAACATCAATAACCTAATGGTCAAATTAAATAACGTAGTTGGGGCCATATTCACTGTGGGTAGTTCCTCCGCGATGTAAAATGTCATAATCACCATTTCCCTTCCCACACACCTCTGACAGCATTGCTCATTCTTCCTAAGTTTCCATTCCATACAAGCACCAGAGACGATGTTAACCCAGAATTGAGAGATTCTGGGCATGGGATGGCGTCAGCCCCAGTTAGAACTATGGCATAAGTTACACCCCAACCCAGCTCTGCGTGGAATCCTGGGAGTAAACTGTCATATTCATGTGGTTCCACTTTTCATTTTGTTTTTCTTCCTTGCTTAAACCTTCCTGGCCACTCTGACAAACAAGCTCTCAGGCATTCCTGCAGTCACTCACTAACTTTAATGTCATTTCATGTCATCCATATTCCCCAAAACATAACTAACAAGAAGAAGGGAAATTTAGAACATGGTGAGTTTCAGGTGCTTGAAATATCCAGGTAATGGAATCCAGTAAATAGCTAGTAATTTGGATTGCAAATGTGTCAGTAGAATAGGAGAGCAAGCTCGATTTAGTGCAATTGTCCTACTAGCAACACATGGAAATTTTGGGTGAATTTTGAAAAATGTGAAAGTCCCTAATAGAGATTGAAAAGAAGAAAGGGACATGTCCAGGTTTCAGAAACTAAGAGAGAAATTAAAGCCAGAAATATAAGGGCAGGCTGATTTAGACAATTTATTTGTGTAGGCCTTATGCAGATTGGGAATGCAGCTATAAATCTAGCATTACTTTGAAGCCAGAAATCTAGACTCAAGATGCGAGAATATTGAGGACCTACTAGACATCCTGCATAAAGTCTGTGAGGAGCTCCTCAGTCCATTAAAAGGACTCAGGGGAAGTGGAGAGGGAGACTGACATCTGCCTAAGGCCTTGAAGTAGAGGAAATATTAACACCTCTAAAAACAGGCCTGTCATTCCCAAAATTGTGAGGCCAGGTTGTCAACTGTATTAATTAATTAATACAGGTTGCCATGTATTAATCAGAAACTGCAAGGTGAGTAATTCTAATAAAACCTAGTGCAAGGTGGATATTGCAATAAATCCTAGGACCCTATCAAAAACAAAATTTAAACCCCTTTAAAGAGAAACTTAATGAGCCAGAGCACACAGCATCCCAACCAAAAAGAAATAATAATTCTATGGAAGTGATTTCAGTTATTGAAATAGTATAATATTAAATGCATTCCCATAGCCAGGCCATTTTAAATAAGCCTTAAAACATGCTAACAATTCATTTATACCATATGTATCCCACTGGAGCAAAATTCACTAGAGAACTGTACTTTGGAAATTGGAAAGCCATGCAGAAGGGAGAAGCTGTTTACTACATAAAACTTGGAAGTAAGACAATGCCTAATTTTTAATTATCATGTATTTTACTTTAAAATTTTGGAACCCAATATTAGAGAAAACCTATGCAGAAATGAAAATTAAAATATTTAGAGATTTAGAAATCTCATACATAAAATCTTTATAAATCTTTTTAAAACAAAATCCCTGAGAGATATAAAAGTGTTTGGCAATAGGGTTGAAGATGCTTAAGGGACTTAATGATTTAACATTTTTGTAGAGCTAGCAAAACCTTTCAAGAGCATGCTGATGTTCATGGAAAGACCCAACAAAGAGCGGAGTATTTTGCACAGTCCTGGTCCTCTTTTTGCCCTGATCTTAGTGAGTTTGTTTTTTTCACTTTTGGGTGGTACATTATGCTACCTATTGCATACTCCATCATTGATACATTCATTAATTCAAACAATATTGAATTGAGACACATTAGCTAACAACACTCAGCAATGTTGCTGTAAATGAATACACTGATTGCCATAGTAAGTGTAAGGACTGAGAAAAATTGCAAAATGTGTGATTCCAGCCACACAGAAGTTTATAATTGTGTTATGGATATAAGATATGCTGATGAAATAGCTAATTTATTATAAGGAACAGTCTCTGAGTTAAAAAAAAAAGAGCTTTTATAGATAACGAGAGCTTAAGGAGGACAAAGGGACAGTTTGTTGTGGGCTGAATATATCAACAAATGTGTATTTGAGAGGAGATTTGAGATGAGATTTGAGATTGACCTGAAAGAAGAGGACTTAATTAGATATTTTGAATAGAGGACAAAAAGGCCACAGTGGTAGCATGCGCATAAATTACTGTGTCTAGTATTTGTATGCCTTATTAGTAACGTTATTGAAAGATAACCCAAATGTAACTTTGCTTCCATTCTCAGTTTCCAAACAAAATGGCAAATCCTACTGCAGTAGCAGTAATGAATAAAGCAGTCTTTAATGAAGAGATTGTAAAGGAAATGGAGAGGGGAAAGCTTGCATCCTACATCACACAGCAAAACTTTTTTAATTAAGTATTTTATTTTCTCTCCCCGTACAAAGTTCTTTCTCTGAACATCTCTCTTCTGCCACTTAGGGACACACTCCTCCAGCCATCTTCTCAGGTCCTCCACTCTAGTTTTATTATGCCATAACTTAAATATCTCACAGGGTCTCCAGTGTGCATCTCCACTATTTATTTCACAAAGACAAACAAAGGACACTTCTGAGGATCAACTTTCCTTCAAAGAGAGAGGTCATGACTACTGATTGATTATAAATCATGTGGGGGGAAGAGCCGTTATTTAAAATACCATTTTTCCTGTTCAATAATAGAACATGAATAGAGGCCACTTTGAGAAACTAGAAAATCTAGAAATAACCCATTGATAATTATCTATTACTTCCAAAATAAAATAAAACAAGAAACCTAAAAATTCTAACATTAACCTTTTCAAAAGTTGGCTTCACTTACCACGTCAGAGAGAGCTTCACTATTGGGGTGTGTGATAACCACATCGTTTCTTCCTGACTTTCTTCTGTCTTTGCAGACACATACGTGCACTAGCAATGGTGTGTCAAATAATACAAAGTTTCCCATAAGCCCCTTCCCAAGCAAGGTTAAGTTACAACACCCAAATAGATTTTTGGATAAGATGGTTGATTGAAAGCTCAAGAAAGAAATAGGTTTCCCTTTTTCAATAGGCATATAATAGCTAATGGAGGAAGTGGTTTAAAAAGTTGCTCTCCATGCCGGGCCAAGGTTAAAATTGACACTTTAGAGGCCAGAAGAGCAAAGTAACTACAACAATCCACATGTTTTTGAGAGCAGTCCTTTGTATCTGAGGGATTGATTTTTCCCACTATTTTTTCAGTGATGCAACTTGTGTCTTTATTAAATGACCCAAGAGAATACAGTGTAGCAGAGAAGGCTTAAATTTCTGAGCCTGGAGTCAGGTATTTTCAACCTATTGTGTGTTTTTTGTTGTTGTTTGTTTGTTTGTTCTTTTTACTGTTCACTCAAATTAAAAATTGTTTTACACGAAGAATACAACTGAGTGTACTTTTATTTCAATCCTTACCTGGATTTTTTGTTTTGTTTTCAATTCTTCACTGATGTGCCTACGTTAATATATTTTGAAAAACATTTCATTAAGTTGAAAAATTCAATCACTATATTCATTTACTATAATTTGGAAGAGCCAAATTTATTTGTGTATTGCCAAAGCAGCATACTCTAAACTAAATGATCTTTAGCATTTGTTTGCTGTAATACTGACACAACCAGAAGGCAGAACAAGGATACAAATCCACTCAGGGGAGGAAAAGTCACTTAGCCCCTGTAGCTGTATGAATGCAAGTTACCTCCCCCTCCACCCTGGGACTGAAAAATATCCAGACTCCAGAAATAAGCTTGAAATAATCAGATGCATGCAAACACTCTGTATCAGATATTTGAGTTAGAACTAAATATTACCTGCTTTCAATCCATTCAAATGTTTTCATTTTTAAAATGTTATCCACGTTACTTTCTATCTTTTTTTCTCCTTACTTAGCCTGTAATTTTATCGGTTAATTTGCCTTTTTTCCCCAAATAACCTGCCTTTACCTTTTTTTTTTTTTTAATGTGTATAGTTCCCTGGCTGGGAATCGAACCCAAGCCACAGCATTGACAGTGCCGAAGCCTTAGCCACTGCACCACCAGGGAACTCCCTACCTTATTTTCTTATTTCAGGTTACTGACATACATCACCCTGCATATTTTTCCTTTTTCATTTCTTATTCTTAGAAGATACATGCAAAAATAATGTATTAAGAAATAGAGTTGACTATAGAACAATGTGGGGGTTAAGGGCACTGACACTCAAAGCAGTTGAAAATCCACATATAACTTTTCACTTTCCCAACACTTAGTTGTCTTTTGGTATTTGTAGTGGATTGGTTCCAGGATCCTCTATGGATAGGAAACTGTCAATACCCAAATGGTCAAAACCAATGTTGTCAGAATTCTGAAAAATAGTCAAAGGCTTACAGCAACCAAATAACAGTGGATACAAAGACAATTTGAAAATTGCAGGAAAGTTTCATGGCATTTTTACTTGCCCTGGCTCCATCTGCTCTCCAGTGTAGTGATAGTCTTAATGCAGTGGAGTCTTAATATGACAGTCTTCAAGCAGCCACACACCATGGTCCCCACTTTGGAGGAAGTGGAAGAGACCCTACCCTCAAATTATTGTGTGTATCTGTTCTAATCTCTCTGGGACTACCTGAAAGACTGACACAAGACACTTAACTGTTTTCCTTAACTTGAACACAGTCTGATAAAGCAGTAGTCATTGCTCCAAAACACTGAAGTGAACTAACAAAAACAAAAGGTGGCTGGGGCAAAAAAATATGGATTGAAATACAACAGACTGCCTAAGGTCCAAGAGTAAAAGCTGGGGAAGATCCTTTGGGAAGTTAAGACACTCAGAAGTACCCTTGTATACAGAGAAATTAGGAAAACCACATGCATAAGGTCAGATGCCTAATTAGAAAATACTGGAGAAGACTCTAAGCTTCTACTTTGGGCTGATCCCTGAACTTAGTGAAAGTCAGTTAAGTGTTGAAAGAGTTAATCTGCAAATCCTGAAAGAGGTGTGAGGTTTTGTGTGTGCATGTGTGCCTGTGTTGTTTATTTTTGTTTTGTTTGTTAGCTTTAGGTATTGGAATTCAAGGAAATCTCTGACAAAACATGAGCTAAAGAAACAGAGACTTCAGTGACCACACATGATATTTAATAAAATTCTTGCAAAATTGGTTTGGAACAGTCCTAAACAAACATACTACTAGGTCACTAGACAGTAACTACAAGGGATAAAGATTTCCAGTGAAGGTAAATACATGGGCAAATATTAAAATAAGTATTATATTATTTGTTTATATCTCCACTTGTTTCCTATATGATTTAAAAGACAAAAGCATAAAATAATTATAAATCAATGTTATTGGGCATACAATGTATAAAGAGTTATAACAATAATATAAAGAGGAGGAATCTAGCTAAATAGGAGCAGAGTTCGTGTATGCTATTATATGTAGAATCTAAACAACAAAATAAACACACCAAAACAGAAACAAACTCATAGATACAGAAAACATTTTGATGGTTTCCAGATGGGAGGAGTGGTGAGAGTATGGGTGAAAAATGGGGAAGGGATTAAGAAATACAAACTGGTTGTTACAGAGTAGTAATGATGGTGTAGGGTATAGCATAAGGAATATATAGTCAATAACATTGCGATAACTTCTGGGCTGTCCCTTGGTGATAGACTAGTCTGGCACCTCCACATAATGTGGCTTTTGTAACCAATTATGTCAACTATGTTGTTTTATCCGTGGAGAATCTTTTATTTTCTTTTTAATTCATTTTTATTGTTAGACTTATTGGGGTGACATCTGTTAGCAAGGATTACATAGGTTTCAGGCATACAATTCTATAGTGCATTGTCATCTTGTATAATAAGTTCACCACCTAATGTGAGTTCTCTTTCCATCACCTTATATTTAGCTCCCCCACCCCACCCCCTCATGGAGAATCTTAAAGTCAAAATAGTGGTACAACTTCAGTAACTAAATTTCCTCCTGTTCACATTTTCCTAGTTATTTAGTCAGGCTCTGTTTCCCCTGTCCTTGTTTATAGTAAATATTTTTTGCAATTATATTGGATTGTATGTATTCCACTAAGCTACCACAATGCTTTATGAACCATGGTAGGTTATAGATACATATAAGTAAAATACATATGTAGTTTTCTTAAGTGCAGTGTTTCATGTTTTCTCCTCTGAAGTCATTGCTCCTTTTGCCAAAAAGAATTGAACGAAAATATCAAAAGGCATAATCTCCAGTTGTGAAAATTTAGTATGGGTCAGATATATAATTTGTAAACTAATACTGTAAAGTCTTAAAAGTGACTAGGCCTTCGAAATTTAATTTTTGATTATAAACAGCAGAGTAGCATACATAAATATGTGCCTAATGAAAATTTGTATCCTAATTTGGAATTCTCATGAATACCTATTTTTTTCCTAATCTTATGATAATAGACCATTTGATTATCTTCTCTATAATGCTTTCATTTTAGGCAATAAAGTATTTGTTGTGAATAAAAAGGAGAAAATTTTTTTTCTTTCTTTGATGGGGACTGCAGGTAGCAGAGAAAATGAAAGCTCAGACACCTATTGCAGGACCCATAATTTTCTATATGTTTTATTGCAATAACTGATTTAAAATTCCTTAAAGAGTGATGTGATATGTTATTATGCTCATTTTATATATGAAGTAAGTAAATTTCTGGAAGGTATTAGACTTGCCCAAGGTTATAAAGCTAGTAAGTGGTAGAAGTGAGAATTAAACACAGATATATTTATTTCCAAAGCTCTTGCTCTTCTCTTCCCATCATTCACTTTTAATAGCCAAAGATTCCTGCTTATGAATATGACGGAGATTTCCAAAGAGCCATTCAACACTGCTTTCTAATCAGATGAAAAAAATGACTGCTCATTCTCTAAAGATGGATTTCTTCTCTATTCAAATAATATTTTTAGACACTGGTAATCATCTGGATGGAGACCAAGAACAGAATTCAGAGATGCTTCCAGAGTTTCTTGGGCTCATTGGCAATATTTACTGCCATTCCCTCTGCACTAAATTAATCTTATTAATAAGGTCCTAATACTTTACAATGTAACCCTTTTTTGTCTCTTCTTCCTTCCTCTATCACTCTTATCTTTTCCCACATTATTTTTAACAAATTTTGGTGAATTAAATTCAGTGATAAGTATTCAACTGTACTAGTCACAAAAGCAGTGACTCCTCCATCACAGTGAAAGAAAAAAGTGTAAGTATACGAACACACATATATATACACATACTATATGTGGCATTTTTCCAAAGACTATATTTGGTGTCTGCACACTTACTGTACACTAGAAGTAATCCTAGGAATAAGCATAATACTGTTAACAGGATACAGATAATAGACGCTAATATGGAAATCACTACCAATGAGCAATGGGGAAGAAAGGCTATAACAAGGAATTTAGATGTTAGTTTTATTTTCTAGCTGTGGTGCCAAATACTGAATTTTGCATTTAAGACAATCAGGTCATAAAAACTACTAATTTGATAGGGCTACCATGACAAAATATCACAGACTGAGTGAGTTAAACAACAGAAATTTATTTACTCACAGTTCCAGAGGCTGGAAGTCTCATACGTGGTCAGCAGGGTGGCTGTCTTCTGAGCCTTCTCCTTGGCTTGCAGTAGGCTATCTTCTCCTTGTGTCTCCACATATGCTTCCCTTTGTCCATCTGTGTCCAATTTTTTCCTTTTTTTTTTTTTTTTTTTGGTAAGGACACTAATCATATTGGATTATGGCCCACCCATATGACCTCATTTTACAGTAGTCACTTCTTTAAAGGTCCTATCTCAAAATAGCTGTATTTCTAGGTACTGGGGTTTAGGACTTCTACATATGACTTTTTGGGGGGGGCATTACACAATGCATCCAATAATAGAAAGTAAGAGTAACTCAAACAAATAAGTACCTTTTTCAGTGAGTTGCTTAAGAATATGAATTTATTCATAAACAATTATAATAGTAAGGATTTACATAAAACTGTATATTATATGAAGTATATTAATCATTGTAACATGCTGTGAGGTGGGCATTAAATGAGACTGAACAAGACGAAGCAACTTCCCCAGAATTGTCTAGTTAATTCCTTCCAGATCCAGAATTCTACTAGGAATTTTTGCAGTTCCAAACTCATTCCATATCTTACCACAGGAAACAATATACACTTTTCAAGAATCTACTCACCACTACTCTGTGCTATT
Organism: Lyroderma lyra; assembly: GCA_004026885.1. Lineage (NCBI taxonomy): Eukaryota > Metazoa > Chordata > Mammalia > Chiroptera > Megadermatidae > Lyroderma > Lyroderma lyra. The sequence continues at coordinate 204,222 of PVJL010000592.1, read as the reverse complement.
TATACATTTTATTCCTTGAAATGAGTTGTGATTCCTCATTTTGCTTAGTTTCAAAAGTTATATGGAAATACAATGGGGTTGGATATTGTTAGTGAAATTCACAGATGGGAAGAAAACTGAGTCCAGAAACTTCAGCAATGTTTCCATGTAGAAGGCAAATAACAGAACAAGAAATACCGTATTTTTCCACGTATAAGACATGCTCATGTATAAGATGACCCCTACTTTTCTAACCCAACGTTAAGAAACCCTCTCACCTGGTTACTCCCATGTATGAGACAAGTCTCAATTTTTGGTCTAACAATTTTAGACAAAAGTGTCATCTTATATGCGGAAGAATATAATGCTGTCATCTTTTTAAGTTATCTTGCTTAAAGCATTACAGGAATCAATTTAAGAAGCCAAGTGTTTTCCAAACTCTCACCAAAAGGCTCTGCAGCGTCCGCTAATGATATCTAAAAGACTTCTTAGTTTCACATTTAAGATTAGAAATTCTAGTTGTTCTTTGTGAAAAAAATCAAGTGAAAATTATAACTGGTAATTTGAGATAATTGCTTCAAGGCCCAGGCCAAATCCAATACATACAGTCATTATCATTGTTAATTGCATCTTTAAAAACAATTAATCAGGTATCCATGAGGTATATAAATTGAGAGAAATTATGATCAGAAACATAGATCACAAATATTTAATTAATATTCAACTATATATGGGTTTAACTTTGGTTAAGCTAGCTTCCCTTTCTCTAGACTCTTCCCAATTCATCTCCACAGATAGACCAGAAAAATCATCTTCCAGCACAAGATTTATTGTTTTCCTTAATTACAAATCTACAGTGACTTCCAAAATGACTCCACCAAATTTTGCTATGAGAGAAAATTAGCATTATATTCTATCTTGCATGAGATATCCAATCATACTTAGTTCATCCTATTGGAAGCACTTTGAGGGCAGATCCTACACAGTCTTGCTTTGTATCCTCTACAGATACAAGCCAACGGACTCATACATAGTTTGAGCTAGAAAAATATTTGTTCTAAATTGATATTTTTAGCCTTTACCAAATATTTATCACTAAGACTCATCCCCACAATTTTCAAGCAGAAAACCTATTTGTCTTCTATTTTCATTTTGTAATCTCTGCTAGTAATATAAAGGGAAGAATTGAGAAGTGGCCACATTCTGCTTGCTAGTGGTTAAAGCAGACAGCACAGATAAATAATCTGTGAAGATATTGTTTCGTTCTAAAGATATGAATGTAGGAGAAAATGTTATAGTTAGAAAAAATTTTGCAGAATAAAATTCCATAAATACCTAGAAATCTAAATGCATATTAGTAATAGATTGGTTAAGTCAACTGTTACATTAATGCATGGGCAACTGTGAAGATATTAAGAAGGATGAGATAATATTCTAATTGAGCTCATTATTGCTTCAAAAACAATGTTAAATAATAGCTTTTATTAATATTTAAGACTGTGTCAGACACTTCTATTTTTGCTCTGCATTTATTGCCAGTGTTACTAAACTTTTATCATTTACCTTTCTTTTTTAGATGTATAATTTCTTCATGTTGAAAAAGCATTCATCTATTCTTATTTCCACTATTTTTGAATCAATAATGAACAGTGTATTTTACAAAATATCTTTTGAGAATGTTTCAAATGATTGTACAGCTTTACTCTCTTTTGACATTATTATATGATAAGTTATATTTTATTACATTACATCGTGTTATTTATTACATATGATATTATGTTAAATGTATTACACTTATCATTAAAGGAACATTTTGGTTCAGAAATATACAACCAATCAATGAAACAGGAAGCATTTTAAATTAAAATTAGACTCAAGAGCATAAAGGAACTGAGATTATAATAAACTTGACATTTTAGATCAGTAGCAAAAATTAGTGAACAAAAATGGGAATAACAGTTAATCATTAATAAATTCTAGATACATCAACTATTTAAAAATTAAAAAAAAATAATGAAACTCTGAAAGTATCAGGAAAAACCTGGCAGACCTGAAAAAATTATTTATGAGAAATACCTTTCTAAGCTACAAATAAAAAATTATACATTTAATGATAGAAAAATTAAAATGTTCTCTATGGCAAAACACAGTAAAAATGTCAGGAAAAAAGCAAAAGAAATTGGGAAATATATGTAGGAATACATATGCTTTCTTTTGAGAGAAGCATATGCTTGTTTTCATCTAGCCAATAATGTGTGTTTTAATCTATATTGTAAGTGCATGGTTCTTTTTCTTTCATCTATAATATTAGTGTCACTATGCAGCACTGGTTCTGAGCACAGACTCTGGAGCTCTGGTCCTGGTTCCACCACTGACCATCCACACAACCCCGTGAATGTTATTTCATCTTTCTGGGTGTTGGAGTCTCACCTGAGAAATGGAAGCAAAATAAGACCTTCTCGTAGGGATAGTAGAGGGTTTAATGGGATACATATGTAAGCCACTTAGGACAGTGCTTAGTGTAAGAGAGGGCAGTATAAGTGTTTGTCAAATTAAAAAAACAAATTAAAGAAATAAAATGTGGTGAATTAAATCTACATATTAAGTCTTGATATTAAGCCATTTTCTCATTTGTTGGATGATCCCACTTGGTCATGCTTTATGCTTTATCTCAGTCTAGTGAACTTAGGTAACTAATAAGATATTTAAATGTTTTTACTTCTATATTCACAAGTAAATTTGACCTGTAAATTTCTTTTCTCTTATTGTCCTTACTTATTTCAGTATCAGGATTATAGAGACTTCATAAAAATGAATAAAATAGCTTTATTTCACCTTTTTTACTCTAGAATTTTTCTTTAGTAAGATTGGCATTATCCATGGAAGTTTGGTAGAATTAACATCCCAAATGATCTGGGTCTGATATATTCTTGGTGAAAAATTGTAAACTATTGATTTCATTCCCTTACTGGTTAAAGAACTTTTCCACCTATATATTTCCTTTTGTGTCCATTTTGATAAACTTTAGGTGCTAGGATATTACCCATTTTATAAGAACGTTCAAGTTTACTGACATTCCTTATGTTTGTAATGTCTGCCACATCGTTTCTATTCTTCCTGTATATTATTTATTTATATTTTCATTTCTCTTAATCAAAGTGCTTATCTGTTTTTAAATCTTTTCAAAAATATCATTTTGACCTACCAGACCACCTCAATGTTATACTTTCTTCTGCTTTATTAAGTTCTACTTGTATCTTTATTATCTATTTTCTTCTCTATTCTCTGCGTTTATTGCTTTGCTTTTCTGATATCAGTTCAAACATTTGGTCATTAATTTTAATAAATCTTTTCAGTTATAAATGTTTAAATCCTTTTGAAAGTTCCAGGGTAATGTAAGCATCTAAGGATTAGCTCCTCCACATTGCTGCTGGACCAGGACTTAATTCACCTCATAGTGAGGAAGATATTGACATTTTTCCCACTAGATTCTCCTGTCTTTTCTATTTCACACTTTTCTTTGGGAAGACACTCTTTGAAATATCCTCTACTTACTGTAGGATCAATAAATAAGTCAGTAAAAGTAATGCATTTTTTTTCTGAATCAATCTACTTACATAATTAGGCAGAAAATTTGACCTGCCATACTGCTGAAAGTAGCATTATTTTACTCTTTCCTTTCATATTTAATCCTTTTTATAAAGCCAATAAGTTTTTAACTTTATCAATGCAATGTATTTTTTACATTTTAAAAAAGATTTTATCCAACTTTTATACCTTGGTCAAGTTTTCATTTACATACACATACACACACAAGTATATATTTTTCTATCTCTTACCTGATAATTTCAAGATCTAATTCTGGTATTGATTGTTTTTGCTAATTTGCTCACATTGTAGCTGATTTCCCCATTATTATGTAAATTTAGATCATGAGCTCATGTTTAGCTGAACTTTATCTGTGGGAATCCTATAGGCCAGGGTTGAAGGAATACCTCTCCAGAAAGGATTTACTGTTGTGGTTGGAGTACTACCTATCTGGGAGTACTTTAAGTTCATTTCTTGGCTGCTGTTTCCAAGACCAGAAATAAATTTTCAACCCAAACACTGTCAATGCAGATCTGATGTTCCACATTATAAAGATTTCCTTCCTCGTTTCCTATCCAGAGCACAGGCCAAGAGAATTTACTTTTGTTCTCCTTTTGCCAGCAGATTATTCTTTCTGGTCCAATTTTATACCTGGAGGGACCCATAAAAAATGCAATTTATTCATAAAAATTTGTGTATATATTCTTATATATTTCAACTTCAGTCACCTTCAAAGTACTCTGTGTTTGATGGGATATACCTATCAAAATGCTTTTTCTATTCTGAACTAATCAATTCTGATGTCTTTTAGTGCTTCTGCCATTTTTTGTTTCAACTCTTTCACATCTGCAAAATGTTTCCCTTTGAGGAATTTTTTCACCCAAGGAAACAAAAAAAAAAAAGATCCGGTGAATAGGAAGGATGGGACATAGGGGTCATGCCATTTTTGGTCAAAAACTGCTGAACACTCAGAGCAGTGTGGGCAGGTGCATTGTCATGCCACAAGTTGTTTGTGAAAATCACCCATCATGAAATGGGCAAATGTATTGAAAGAGTCTCTAAAAAACAAACAAACAAAATCACTGAAGCTGAACGCAGTTTCTAACAACAACTCCAGCTGGTACACTGATGCAGATGGGTTCTTAGAACATTCACCTAACAGGGCAAGCATGTACTACAAGGGGCCCGCCCTCCAGAAGATAATTCTGGTTTGGTATTTTCATTTTTTTGGTCACCCCTCATAGATATGCAAATTGAACAGAGCTTCATTTTCAATATATTTTTTAATTTTGTATGCAACCAGTATGAAGAAAACAGGATCAAGGGATTCAGCTATAAAAATGAATGAATTATTGATACATGCTACAACATAGATGAAACTTGAAACATTACGTTAAGTGAAAGAAGTTAGACATACAAGACCACATAGCGTATGGTTCCATTTTTATAAAATGTCGTGAATAAGCAAATGCATAGAAACAAGATTGTATTAATAGGTACCAGGTGCTTAAAGGAGGAGCAATAAGGAACGATTCCTTAATAGATATGGGGTCTCCTTGTGGGATGACGAAAATGTTCTGAAACTGGATAGTGGAGAAATTGTACAACATCGTGAATATACTAAATTCCACTGAGTAGTATAATTAATTGTAAAATGAGCAAAATGGTGAATTTTATATACAGTTTGCTACAATAAAACAAATAAAAAATTGAGGAAAGACTATGTTGGGAAAATAAGGTGAACAGGTCAGGAAAATGACAGTTCTACTATTCAGCTTTTCCAATGTGTTGGTCCTCAGTAAAGACTAGCCTGACAGACTTTTCTAGGGGAAGGGCTACTTCTAATTTTCTCCAAGTATCGTAGCCCACGAGCTATTTGTTTTCAGTTGCTTAAATATGCATACAAACAGCCACCTTGATTGTGAAGAGCCAATTCTCACCTCTAAAAGCTGTATCTGTGAGCCAAAAATGTGTTTCTTTCATGTTTAGCTGCCTAGCCACTAGACCTTGGGATAATGTGGCATCTGCTCTGACACTTTTTTCTTAATTTAGGCACTGACCCCAAAATTGCTTGGCAGTCCACCAGTGGACTGCAGTGAAGTCTTACCCAGCCCTGCTATGGATGACATTCATTCAACACAGTCCAAGAAAATTCAAGATCAAGTACAATTCAACTATTCCTCTTCAGCATATCTATGATACCCATGTGGTTAACTTCCTACTCAGCCATATGTCATTTATGTGGACCTTTCAATTTGGGTTTCTTCTACTCACTATTTTACTGACAGCTCACTCACATGTGTAGGCAATGGTGTTCCTTAATTCAATAGATTCTCTAGTGCTGGTTGTGCAGATAGGAAAGGAAAAGAGGCAAGAGCCTACCATTGGCCTGGTGGACTCGGGATGAATTGGATATGGAAGAAGTGGACTTGATTGGCAAACTGGAAAATTTTGTTTTTCCTTTTCCTTTTATCTTTTCTATCAGGTCTTCTGCCCACATTCCCCCCACCCCCATGCGCTTTCTTTCAAACAGGGAAGACCCTAATTTTAGTTGTATTGTTTTGGGATATTTTTGGTAGAACAGCTATTATTTTGGGTGTCTTTTTGGTGAATGTGACTGTTTTTACTGCCAAATGAGCTCTGCTGGTTGATGTAGAGGTCTCTTGGAAACTTACATTTTTCATTTTAAGGATACATTTTTTTTTGTTTAAATTGGTTTTCATTTGGTTTCCTTGCTAAGTGAGTGCTCTAGGAACCCATCTGCATCAGTCTACCAGCTGGCGTTGTTGTGAGACACTGAGTTCGGCTTCAGTGAATTGTTTTTTTCGAGACTCTTTTAACACATTTGGCCATTTCATGATGGGTGATTTACACAAACAATGTGCAGCATGACAACACACCTGCCCACACCACACTGAGAGTTCAGCAGTTTTGACCAAAAATGGCATGACCCTTGTGCCCCACCCTCCCTATACACCTGATCTCCCACCGACCCGGGTACTTTTTTATTGTTTTCCTGGTTGTAAAAAGTCCTCAAAAGGAAACGTTTTGCCGATGTAAAAGATGAAACAAAAAAAAACTGGCAGAAGCAATAAAAGGAATCAAAATCGAGAAGTTCAAGAACTGTTTTGAGAAGTGGAAAAAGCATCTCTATAGCTGTATTGCATCAGACGAAAAGTACTTTGAAGGTGACTAAAGTTTAAACATGTAAGAATAAATACACATATTTTTATAAATAACTTCTGTTTTTTGAGGGTATCCCACTTCTATGAGGCCCATTCACTTGAGGAAGATAAAAATAGAGATATTGCTGTGAAATGATGATCATTGGGGAAACGTTTCCAATTTAATAATGAACAGTCAAAAAACTGCAGAAAGTTATTTGTTTTATTTTTAAAAGATCCAGGAAATTTTTCTTGTTGGGTAACTTAAATGAATGAGAAGAAAATAACTATCCTTTAAAACAAATTTGAAATGATTGTAATTATTCTTAGGAGACAAATAAGCGTGTAGGTTAATATAATCTCCAATATGGACCCACCTGTCAAAATACTATATATGATTCTAGACTTCACTATTAAATTATATTTCTTGAGAGTCAGGCAGCTTAATTTCTACATATGTCTTTTTAAAAATCTTCTATCAAATTCATTAATACAACGTAAATAAGAGATATTGATGTGTTAGTACAGTTCAAATACCAGGCCTAAGGAACCACAGCAAGAAAAGAAAAATATCATATTGCTTGTCAAAACATTATCATGTCTTGGGGAGTTCCCTGGTGGTGTAGTGGCTTAAGGTTTCAGTGCTGGCACTGTCAACACTGCGGCCTGGGTTTGATTTCCAGCCAGAGAACTACCCACATATTACAAAAAAAAAAAAAAAAAAAAAAGGAACCTAAAATATTATCATGTCTCTAGAGATTTGCTAAAGGATAGAAGTTGTTTAAGAGAGACAAGATCCCAAAAAGTTTAAGTACTTAAGAATAGTGCTAAGCTATACCATACTCTGTGTCAGTCAAGTCTCACCATTTTACTTGTGTGAGAAGTGAGGTTCAAATGTTTTTAATAATTTACCGACCAGTAAATTTAAGCAACAATTCAAAGCCAAATCTGTGACAGTTTGAGCTATTATCTGAGATTAACAGAAATGGCACTAAATTAAAAACTTAAAGGTATATTTTTATTTCATACTTTTAACTCTTTGACTGGAAATAAATAATTTCATCTTTATGGGCCTAATTTTCACAACTATAAAAGTTGGAGGTTTGACTTGATGATCTGTAGATGATCCTCCAATTCCAAGAGTTTCTATTAAATTAGCCTCCTACAATAATTGCCCTTGCAATATATGTATGCTGCCACCAAGTGGCAGTAGAGAGTACTTGTTCCTTTATTTTGTGTGTGTGTGGAGGGGGGGGGGGGTACCTCTGACATTAGATTTACCCATCAAAAGTACAACCTTTAATATAACTATGAAGTGATAATATAATTATGTATTATTTACCTTAAAACAGAGACTTTACATTATGGCTGTGTATCAAGTCAGAATTCCTGTGGTAGTTTTTAAACATAGAGGAAATCCAGAACCCATTGAGTGAAAATCAGAGATGAGACTTGGGCATCTGATTTTTATTTTACTTTTTTTGCTTCCACAGGTGATTCTGATATACAGCCAGTTTTAGGGTAAATGAACAGAAAGAAACCATAAAAACTCCTTACACTAATTGTTGATGTTTTAGAAATAACCTTTAGTCTGGCATATATACATATACATATACATATACATATACATATACATATACATATACATATACGTATACATATACATACACATATACAATGTAGGGCTCTATAAATATTGCCCTTATTTAAGCACATCGAATAAAACTCATTCTAAATAATTTTTAACTCTTTTCCCCCCCAATTTTAGCTTCCTTCTATTCAGGTCATTTTCTAAGGATGCTAAGTGGCAGATACTTCCATGAAATACGTATCTAATTTGCCACCATTGAGACCCAAAGTTTTTCTTTTCTCTCTCAATAGAGAAGTGAAAAAAATTTATACATCCACACATACACCTTGAATTTTCCACACAACAACAGCTTTTTGGTTTCTTAACTTACTAGAGGGAGCACTGCAAAAATATCCACTAAAACTTAAAGCAATAGTATGAAATGAATACTAAAACAAAATTAAACAGAGAATATAATTTGTGTTTATTTTCAGATATGTGCAAGGTATATATCCATCAGGATATTGTGAGGGTCTATACCAACTCTGGTCTCTGACACTCTAGAAGACAAAAAAATACTAGTTTCCTGAAATCTAAGCTGGGTCACATTGGTTTAATGTTACCATTGGAAGATGGTTAATATAATAAGTACATATTAAGTCAATACCATTTCAATTGATGTATAATCAGGAGAACTCCCAGGCAAGACACAATTGCATGCATCTGAAACTCAACGTAAACACACTCATACTACTGACTCATCCTTCTTTATAGACTACAATATTTCAGTGTAAGATAGATTTTCTTATTTCAATAGTAAGCATTCCTCTGCTTTCCCTATTTTTTTTCTCTTCTGAGAATTTATTACGAAGTCAATTATTGAAAGGGGCACATTGAAAGGGTTGGACGATTAAAAACTACATTGACAATAGTCAATGGGAAAAATAAAATAATCCCAGTTTGCATTCATGAAAATCTTGCATTAGAGGAGAAAAAAGAAATGTCACACTACAGAGAGCCAACTAGAGAAAGAACCACAACAGCATGGCACCTCCTGGCAATGCCACTCCTTTTTCTCAGGGCATGTTTAATACTACAGCTGTGGACACGGTAATTGGAAAGGGGAGTAAAAAGTCATACGACTACTTGGTCTTAAAAGTCCGGAAAGGACGTGTGAAATAGAATCAGTGTTTATCTCACTGTCTCTTCTCCAATTGCCTATTCATATCCTTTTCCGGTTGGGTTTCTTGTTCCTTTGTTTTTGATTTGCTACAATTTTGATTTGTTGATAACATTATACATTTCTTCTCCCAGCCAGTGTATCAACAGTCTATTAATTTTCATTGTGAAGTTCTTGGTTGAGTAGAAAATCTTGATTTTTATACAATGAAGTTGGGACAGTGTTTATTTCATGATTTGGTTTTTCTTTAGGTTGTATTGAAGAAAATTTCTCCACTCACAGGGCACAAAAAAATCCGTCCTGTGTTTCCTTCTTTTACCTTTATTGTTTTGCCTTTCACAGGGAGGTCTCTATTCCATGGAGTTCACTTTCATATGTAATGTGAGGTAAGCATCCAGGTTTATCTTCTCCATAAAGTGCGTTATTTTTACAAACATCAATTATACAATCCAAGCGCTTCTCATGTTTTTAATGTTCATGAATATGTGGGTCAATTTTGACTTCATACTGTCCAATATATTGGTAGTCACTAGTCTTTTATGGCTTTTGAGCACTTGAGATGGGCGATAAGTTCAAAACAGAAACTAAATTTCAAAGACCTACTTGAGAAAATTGTAAAATATTTCATTAATTTTTTATATTAATCACATGCTGAAATAACATTAGGTCGCATAAAATATACATATTATTAAAATTTATATCTTGTTTCTTTCTTTAAAATGTGCAAACTTAAAAACCATTTAATACATTATATTTATACTGGACTGAACTGCTACACAGGCATTTCTTTCTTAACTAAGTTTGGTTCCTACAGTTGTCATTAAATGAATTGTTCGATAGCGGGGAGCTTAAAGGCAGATGTTTGTGGTGTGTCGTGATGGCCATAGGGCATGTTTTTTTAGTAAATATTACACGACATCAACATATAAACAAAATATGTAGCCTTGCATGATTGGGAATGCTTTCTGTAGTGAATACTAACCAACTGTGGGAAAAGAGACAAAGGCTGAGAAAAGGGATTCCTGAGACTCACACAGGCTGAGAAAGGGCGTTCCCCGTGCTGTAGAACTGGTCGTTAAGTCCGAGTATTCATTAAACAGGCAAGTCATTAAGTAAGGAGTGCCTGTATACTATTTTAGCATATTAGTTTCTATGCCAATATGTGCCATACCGGTTTTATTACTATTACATTGTCTTATTATTATGTTAGGCCATTTCACCTTCTTTCATTATCTTAAAGCTATTTATACTCATAAGCCTCTTTTTTGAAAGATACTTATGAGTTCTAATTTCTCAAATTCCTCAACATTTGAGTTGACATTTTCATTGTGTGTGCACTGGGTTTATAGGATACTTGGGTACAAATGATGTTGTTAGGTGTGAAGTTATGCTCTCCATGAACAAGATTTATCTTTTTAAATGTTTTTTTCTTTTATGGTTTAATATTTTTCCCCATTAGGTACTGTATCTTTTTGATAAATAAATATATATATGCATAAATACACACACACACACACAGGTATACACATTGACATACACACATACATATATATAAACACACGTGTATGTGTGTGTGTGCGTGTGTGTGTGTGTGTGTGTGTATGTGTGTATAAATTCCCACTTACTCTTGTTTATTGTTGGCAATAAAGGTGTATTGATATATTTTAGTTGATGCTCTAGCCTGTAACTTAGCTGAACTCCAATTAGTTCTAAGAATTTATTTATCCATTCTGTCATATTACCTGAATATATCTTTTGTAAGTAATGATAATTTTATTTTTTTCTTCCAACCTTTATACTTAACAATATCTTGTCATTCACTAACAGCATGGACCTCTAATACCAAATTAAATTATATCATGATAATGTCTGTTCTATCTTGTTCACAATTTTAACAAAAATTCAACAAAACTTTCTCCATAAATTTTACTGTAGCATTTTTAGCTTTAATTTTTGTTTTGTAATATATGTGTATCAATGACACATTTTTCTATTCTATTCCTTAATTCTGAATTTTTACCTTAAGTAAATATTTCCTAAGGGTTATAGGGAACATTTATTAATATGTTAAGTATTTTTTTCTCCTTCAATGGAGTGATCAGCTTTCTCATGTTAAGCCATCCTTGATTTCTTGGAATTAATAATGTACAATTTTTAAATATATGGTTAAATTTGGTTGACTGAAATTATATTTAAGATTTTTTACCAATGTTCACAAATGTATTGTTCTATAATTTCATATTATATTGTCCCATTTAGTTTTATAAATAAGTTTATGATATAAAGCAATCTATCTTGCCCCTTTTTAATTCTAGTTTTCTAATTTTCTTGTTTCTTTACATATTTTGCAAAATGTTTTCTAATTTTCTTTTAAAAATTGTAAAACTACTATAAATTATCTATTTCTTGAAATTTTTATACAACCTATATGCAAAACTACTTGGACTTTCTAGACCCAGGGAACTGTTTTGTTTTTTTTTAATTTTAATTTCCTAAGTGGTACTCTATTGCTACTATTTCTAGTTATGTCAAAATAAGCCACTTTACCCTTTTCTTCCTCAGTCATGCATTTCATGCATTCATTCATTTATTACATATCTTTCCAAACAAATTTATTAGCACATAATTATTTACATTTTTGAAACTGTATCTATAGTATTTTTCACATTTTACACTTGGTATTTTATTTATTTGCTTTTTTCGGTTTCGACTTTCTTGAACAGTCCTGTCAAAAGTTTTTCTATCCTATGACTCTCACAGATATAGCACTGTTTTGTTTTATTTTTTTGAGGGGTCTACCTTTTAAATAATTATGTTTTTACACTTGTAACTTATTCATTTTTGTTTTTAAAAATAGTTATATTTTCACCCAATGTCTAGGCAGAAATCTTATGTTGTTTTAAATATTTTATAGTTTAACAAGCATGTATTTAAAATTAGGCATTAGTTGAATATAAAGGTTTTCCTGAATCACTTAGTTTGAACTTATTAATAGCGTTATTCAAACTTTTGTTTTTTGCTTATTTTTTGTTGGCTTCATCTATCTGTTTCTAAGAATTATATATATATATATAATTTTAGTTTTACCTTATGTTTCTAGCAGTTGTTTTATTACATATTATAAACTCTATTTTAGGTACACATAAGGTTCATGATTGTTATATATTTTTGATTTATCGTTTGTTTTACCAGTATATCTAATCTCTCTATGACATCTTATGACATCTATTTTATCTAGTTTTAAATCACTACAATGGATTTCTTATTGTTCATATTGGTTGGTATATCTTTTTTATTATTTATGATCAACTTTCTTGTTTGGATTTTTTAGGAGTTAATGGTGTAGACAACATGTTGTTAGATATTATATTTTTAATCCAGTCTTCTGATAATTGCAATCAATTAATTTATACAGAGGGTGCCAAAAAAAGTATAGATGTTTTAAGAAAGAAAAATACTGTATTAAATTTAGAATGCTCAATATATACCAGTAACAAAAGATGAATACAAGTCATGTTTGACTTCTGCAATTATAAGAGGTGCTCAAAGTGGTTACTATCAGTATTTCTGTAATACATAGATAACGTCTCTTAAAATGTGTATATATATTTTTGGCACCTCGGTATTTACTGTAATTAATGTATTAAGATTTATTTTGGCCATTAAATATATTTTCTATTTCTCACACTTTCATTTAGTTCTGCTTTTTTCTTCCTTCTATATGGCCTTACTTAGATAGATTTTTTTAATTTGAAAATCATAAATTCTAATTTTTTTCTTCTAGTGATTAAATACAATATATAAAGACCTACCCTTACATTTATTTCTTTCTATAAGTATTTTAAACATCAATCTATAGTGATTCTCAAAGAAGAAAAGTAATCTAACATTATTTTTGCTTTCTATACACCTCCTACTCACACACCCACCCTCATCAAAAATTTTAGTTCTGAATTTGTATTAATATGCCCATTGATCTGATCTTTGAGTCTTTTAATAGATAAATTATAATTATCATCTTTCTTATATATTTTATAGCATGTTACTAAATTTGGTAGTTAGTTATGAATGAGGTACTTTCATAACAAGTATTTTCACAGAAAGTTTTTATGTGGTAACCCTTCTGATACTTTGTGTGCCCAAGAATATCTTCATTGTGATTTCATGCTTAAATGATAATTTAGCATGATATAAAATTCTAGATTCACATTTCTTTTTCTTCATAAGTTTGAAATTATTGCTGTACTATCTTCTGATCTGCACTTTTAATTGAGAAAACTGACGTCTGTATGAACACCTATTGCTTTAGATGTAATCTATTCATTCTTGCTTTCTGGGATTTTTAAAGACTTTCTCTCTGTGATGATCTTAATTTTCCTTATAAATTTCTTATTTTTTTTTCTCTTTTCTAGACTGTTTGGCAGACTATGGTTTTAATCCAGGAACCATTCTTGGGATTCACAAATATTTTTCCTTAAAATCCTTGTTTCTTCTTTAGATTATAATAAATATTCTCCCACATTCCGGTGTATTTCATATTTTAGTTTTAAAATCTAGCAGTTTATTTTAATTAAATCTGAACCTATTATTTCAGAACAGTATCTTTGTTATAGCACATGTGCTTCTCAGAAGTCTTGATATATTTCCTAGAGCTCATATGTTCCTGTGATCATAAGCAGGACCTCCATATATAACTATGGTAACTGAACATTGCATAAACATAGCTGGTCGAGGGGACCAGGGAACCTAACATGCACCCGTGCTCCATCACCGAGTTGATCAAAGTAAATTTTCTTCACCCAAAGGTGCCATCCACTTGTCAAGCCAGGCCATATAGTGCTTTCTTTTCCTGATTCTTGGTTTCAGAATGAGTATCTATTCCTAATTTTTCTGCCCAAATATTGTCTTTCCAGGATTTTTGTTTGTTTGTTTTCTTTTTTCAATTTGTCCACGTTGTGGGGGGAGCTTTTTTCTAGTTACCATGTATCCTGGTTGACCTGAAACATTCCCAGTTTGTACTCATTAAGCCAAAGTAATTATTAATTGCTCCTCTTTCCCTCTCAAAGTGTTCTGATTTGGATAATAAATTATGTGGTCATCCTAGTTGTAGGTTCCTAGTTAGTAGGTTTGAGTTTGACTTGCATACTTAGATTATTAATGTGTACTTGGGGAGGGGGCCAAAGCACAGGATCTATTTTATGACCCTCTCAGTAACTCTAAGGAAAGGGATTTGCCTCAGAGTTGGTGAGCCCCAGAGCAAGGATCTTGTCTTAAATTCACCTATTTTGTACTCAACCCCAACTAGGTTTACAGCCCTACCTTTCAGCAGAACTCCTTGACTTTCCTGGATATTCAAGGGTTTTTACCCCTGGGTCATATAACTTTCAGAATGTAGGAGAACAGTGCAAGTTTACTCTGAAAACTCAGGCAGCTTATTTATATTTCATCAAGACTAATAATGCCCTGGTGTTACCTGCAGATCAAGCTACATAAGGCAGGTACAGCTATTTATCTATTTTCTAAAGCAGCACTACTCCAGACTAGTTCCCTGACTGATTTCCTGGTGAGGGATCCCCGTCCTACACTTGCTTACACTCCTTCTTTCATCACATGCTAGGTTACAATCATCTCCATCTCCCCAGAAGTTTCTGTACAGGCTTACATTCATTTTTCAGATCTACATAGATTCCTCTACTTTTTCTGACATCGACACAGTTGGATTTGGCAGAGGCAATCAACAGACCATGATAGCTTTCCTCTTCTCAAAAAACCAGAACTCCTTACTATCTTTTATTTTTCATAGTACTGTTGACTCCAAACAGCAAGCCCATACATAATAATTGCAGAGTCCGAGGCAGGAGAAACTATGAATGCCCACACATCCAAGTATTTAGAATTAAAAGACTACCCAAATATGTTAAGTTTGTTCTATTTTCTTATTTTCACAAATATACCTTAATAAGAATTTGGTAGGGCTGATTAAAATTTAGATACAGATGGAGCTAGTCCCCATCAAGGACCGCCTACCCATGGCCCATCCAAGACAGGCTACATAGTTTATAGGGTCAAATATAAAATAAAAGTGCAAACTTTCTTGTTAGTGAAGTAGGGGGAAAGTGTCATTAAATATATTAAAATATGGAGTTTTTCTTTCTTCTGCAGTCTCTCATTCTCTCTCTCTCACCTTGTCACAAGTGTTTTGTACTTGCTACTTGAGTTAAAGAAAAATACAAATTTTAATTCATTAGCCTGAATTTTATATCCTTGTTATGCAACGCCAGTATCAAATGCAAATACCTTTGTATTGTAAAATCTTTATATTGCACTTTTTTACATCATTCGGTGCCAGTTTTAAATGCTAATATAAGGGTGTTTATCTCGTATGCAGCATCAACCACTTAAATTAGGATTTGTATTTTGTAGCTTATCATGCAAATACATTTCATTGTTACCACAATGAAAACATTGCACAAAATTAATTCAAAAAAAATTTTAGTTTACTTTTTTCGTATATGTAGATCTACCAAAAAACTTTTCCCTTCAGCTTACTGATGAGTAAGAAAGGCCTGAAAGGCAAAGAAACTATTGATTTTCCTTTCTCTTTCCTTCTACGTCATCACTAAAGTGTAAATTGTTGGCTAATAAAGAGACATAACATGAATAAGAAAGAAAGAATATGATAGCGTTCTTCACTCATTTTTGTTTCTTAGGACATGAGTGCTTTCTTTTTGTATTTAAAGGGAGTTCTGGTTCTAATGGAAAGCATGGCCTCTCAGGGCTGTCAGTGTCCCCACTTAGTCACAGACCTAATATGCACACCTCTATTGGCTTTGAGTCTCAATGAATTCCACGTTGTGGATCCACTGGAATCCCATACCCATGGGGCACTATAAATGCTCCTATGCAAACGTGGTGGCAAGGAACAATGGTGAGCATGCATAGTCCATGTGTGTTCTCCATTTACATGCATGCTCCATTGTCCTATTAGATCTCACTTTGAAACACAAATTTAAAAAGAAAATTATGAAGACTATTAAGACATCAATAGCAGAACATTAAACTAAGTGCGTTGTCCTTTTCTGTGCAGGTCCCTGTGACTGCACATACGACATGCCCAGGAAGCCTACCCTTGGCCAACCTCACTTCTCTTTCTAACCTTGGCTTCATCCTGTATTCTTTCACACACACTTCAGCCCACACATCCGAACTATGCTCAATCCCTTCAAACACCTATGTGTTGGCCATCTACCTGTGTGAGGACAGATCTAGGGAAGAGGTCTGTTCAGGCACTGCATGCAGGCTTGAGGTTTTGGAGCAGGAAATTATAGAGTCCAAAGCCACCTGCATCATGTGCAGGAACAAGAGTTCTGGTCTCTGTGGGCATATCTTGTAACTCCCATGATTTCTTCTCTCCAAGAGGCAGATCAGAATGGGAGACCTTCTATAAACACAGGGTCCCTGGTAGGGATTACTCTCGTGTGGATCTCAGATACTCTAATCAATCAGTCAATGCCATCTCATCACAGTTTCTTCTGATTCTGAGTTTTAGCTTTATTAGTATCATTTCCCTGTTGTCACATGGCTCTCTTCTCATCTTTCATATATGTCCTTTCTTAAATCAATCTTACTGGAGAGATCCTTGAGGAGTCACAAAAATCTCTGTAGACATCTTCTCAGTTTCTCCCACACTTACTGTATTAAAGACAGCATTGTCAGAATTTCATTTTTTGACTTTATTGTGAATTGACACAGCTAAGTGATAGATATGGAATCACACAACTATAGAACTTTATGGGATCTGTGACTCAAGTTAGTTATTAAGATTTTTTTCCTAAATAGAACAGGTAATTGGCAGCATAAAAAATAGTAAGTCCCAGACCTTCCAATTCGCAACCTAATGCTCTATACTAAGTTGTTTCAAAACAGAATTAGCCTGTAATGTCTTGATCATTTGATACATAAGTAGTGAGGACAACCCATAACACTGATCTGGA
Organism: Lyroderma lyra; assembly: GCA_004026885.1. NCBI lineage: Eukaryota > Metazoa > Chordata > Mammalia > Chiroptera > Megadermatidae > Lyroderma > Lyroderma lyra. The sequence goes on along the minus strand of PVJL010000592.1, from coordinate 186,747 downwards.
TTTGATGATCAAAGAGAAAAATCAGACCCAGCATTAGTACTCTGCTAGATCTATGGAAATACATAGTATGTATGTCTATGGACATCATTGCTAACCAAACAAAGTCCTGTTTCTCTTGGAGTTTCATATTTCTCTTTTCTATTAATAAACAATTAAAATTGATACAAAAGATGAAATCTTTAACCATTCCAGGTCTGCAAAAAACAAGGGGTAAGAATTTTGAAGTCAAGTCTAAAAGTGTTAATCAGAATAAAACATATTTGTTTGTTTCATATTAGCCTTTTTAAAAATCTCTGCTATCTGTCAATAAATTCCTCTCTGTGAGTGAATATTTATCTTCTTGGAAAAGCTAATGACTCTATCATTTTATAAGAAATATGGGTCTTCAACTGCAGTTGATTTACTGTTGATTGTCCTGCAAAATGAGCACCTCCCCAGAGGCTCTTAAACAGATCTCCCGTCACGATCTATGGCCATACTTTTTTTGTAAGACTTTGTCATCATCTACTTTGGAAACCAATATTAAAAGCATGGCTGCATTGGAGATATAAAATTTCTGGCCTTTCCTGTGGAAATCCTGATAGCTTTAACTCTTCAGCTAAAAACTAAAAACCAAACAACTACTAACAGCATTTTAAAAGGGAGGTCAGGACAAGGGGTATGTTTGACTCCAAGGAAATAATAATTATATTAATATCTATCACCTTTGAAAAAGGCCATTTCTCCCTCCCCTTTTTTTAACCATTCTTTAAATGCAACAATATACATTGTGTACTCCTTCCCTAACCAAGTTTTAAGAAGTAGGCTATGACAGAAAAGTATAGAATATGTTTTTGAGGAAGGAGATTGGGGCGGAGAGGGTAGAGGAAAGGGTAGCAACTACTTTGGAAATATTCTTAAACAAAATTAAAACTGTAACATAAACACAAACTTTCTTTGTTTAATTTTTTTAAATAAACATTCTATTTCTTCATATTTTTACATTAAAAATGTTACACACACACATACATATATATATAAACATTTTAACAATATTAAGTCTTCTAGTTTATCAACATGGGACTATGCTATCCAAAGTGATCTATGGATTCAATATTTTCCTCATTAATATCCCAATGGTATTTTTTTACAGAAATAGAAAAATAAGACAATCCTAAATTTCAAAAGACTCTGAATAGTCAAGGTAATCTTGATAAAGAAGAACAAAGCTAGAGGTATCACATTTCCTGATCTCAGAATATATTACAAAGCAAAAGTAATCTAAGAAGTATTGTACTGGCATAAAGACAGACAATGGAATAGAACAGAGAGTCCCGAAGTAAACCCATGCATATGCAGTCAACTGATCTTTGACAAAGGGCCAGAAATGCAAAATGAGAAAAGGATAATCTCTTTAAAAAAATAGTGCTGAAAACTGAATACTGACAGCAAAAAGAAAGAAATTAGACTCGTGTTACATCACACACAAAAATCAACTCAAAGTTGATTAAAAACTTAAATGTAAGACATGAAACTGTAAAACATGTAGAAGAAAACATAGGGGAAAGCTTCTTGACATCTGTCTTGGTAATTATTTGTTGGATATGACACCAAAAGCATGGATCAAAAGCAAAAATAGACAGGCAGTATTACATCAAACTAAAAAGTTTCTGCACAGAATAAGAAACAACCAAGAGAATTATAAGGCAAGCCATTGAGTGGGAGAAGATATTTGCAAACCATACATTTGATAAGGCATGAAGATCCAAAATATATAAGGAATTTTTACAACTTCAAAGCAAAAAAATAATGAAAAAATAACAATTACAAAATAGTCAAAGAAATAGGCAAAGGACTTGCATAAACATTTCCTCAAAGAAGTGTCATAAATGTCCAAAAAGTATATCAAAAGTTGCTTAACATCACAATGTTGAGGGAAATGCAAATCAAAACCACAATGAGGGATCACTTCACAGCTTTTAGGATGGCTATTGCCCAAAATATGAGGACGTGGAAAGTTGGAACCCTTATACACTGCTGGTAGGAATTTAAAATAGTACACAGCTATGGAAAACAGTATGAAGTTTCTTATAAATATTAACAATAGAACTACCATATGATTCAGTAATCCTATTTCTGGGCATACATCCAAAAGAATTGAAATTAGAATCTTGAAGAGAAGAGATATCTGCATTCCCATGTTCATCCTAGCATTATTCACAATAGCCAAGATATGGAAACAATGTAGTCTCCACTAAAGATAACTGGATAAAGAAAATGTGACACACAGGTCTGAAAACTAAGAGTGAGAATTTGCCACTGTGAGCTTATGTTGGCAGCACCATTCTAACAACTCAGTAAGGTTTCATTACCTTGGTATCTGTGTCTCACAGCTGTGTTCGTGTTGATATGTGGCGGTGTCTTGCTCAGACACTGTGGTTGTATCTTTTTGTGTGCCATATCAAGAATGCCAGAGCTTGAATTAGAGAAAACAACAAACATTAAATTTCTTGTTACACTGGGCAAGAATGGAAGTGGAATCAGGGACATGTTAGTCCAAGTTTATGGGGACAATTCCATGAAGAAAACGGCAGTGTGCAAATGAATATTTTTCTGAGGGGAGACGAAGTACCACTGATGAAGGGCAACCAGTCACAAGCAGAACTGAAAAAAACATTGCAAAAATATATCAAATTGTGTATCAAAATAATTGGCTGACTCTGAGAAGCATATCAGACCAAGGGAACATTGACAGAAAAACAGGAAAATCTTCACTGAAAATCTTGGCATGAGAAAGGTGTGTGCAAACATGCTCATGAAGGAGCTCATCAAAGAACAAAAGCAAAGGAGAGTCAAAGTTTGCTAAGACTTTTGGGGAGGCAAGACAAAGTTTTGGGCCATAGTATCAGTGATGAGGAAACATGGGTGTACCAAACAAAGTGTCAAGCACACAATGAAAGTCAGTCAATTCTCCACAACCTAAAAAGTTCCGTTAGTCCAAATCAGGAATTAAGAGAGTGTTGCTAACCTTTTGTAATATCAGAGGGAATGTTTATTATGAATTTGTATCAATTGGACAGTCAATCGAGTTTACTATTTAAAAGTGCTGGAAAGGCTGCATGAAAAAGTTAGGTAAAAAGGACCTGAACTTTTTGCCAACAGCTTATAGCTCTTGCATCATGACAACACACCAGCTCACATGGAACTGTCTGTGAGGGGTTTTTAGCCAGTACAAATAAGTGTATTAGAACACCCTCCCTATTCACTTGTATGGCCCCCAATGACTTTTTTTACTGGAAGATAAAGGAAATATTGAAATGAAGACATTTTAATGACATTCAGGATATCGAAAGTTATATGTCAACAGCTCTGATGACCATTCCAGAAAGAGTTCCAAAATTGCTTTGAAGGGTGGACTAGGCACTGACATCAGTGCATAGCTTCCTAAGGGGAGTACTTCAAAGGTGACCATAGTGATATTCAGCAACGAGGTATGTAGCAATTTTTCTAGAATGAATTTGCAAACTTAATTGTCAGAACTTATATACATTACATGGAATATTATTCAGCCTTAAAAAAGGAAATACTGCCATATGCAATGTGAATGGGCCTGAATGACATTATGCTAAGTGACATAAGCTAGTTACAGAAGAATAAATATGGCATAATTCCACTTTCTATGAGGTATCTAAAGTGGACAAAATCACAGAAATAGAGAAGAATGATGGTTATCAGGGGATGGGAGAGAGAGAAATGGAGAATTGTTCAATACACATAATGTTTTAGTCATGAAAGAGGAGTAAGTTCTAGAGATCTGCTATACAACATAGTGCCTATAGTTCATTATATACTTAAAAATTTGTTAAGAGAATAGATCTCATGTGAAGTATTCTTACCACAAAAACCAATAAACAAACAGGGCAGAATAAAACTTTTGGAGGTGAAGGATATGTTTATTACCTTGATGTTGGTGATTGTTTCATGTGTGTACGCCTGTCTCCAAACTCATCAAGTTGTATTTATTAAATATGATCAGTCTTTTTTTCTCTATGTCATTATGCCTCAATAAAACTATCGAAAAATAATGTGTATTGCTTCAATTAGATAGATGTAAGGTGCTGGATAAGTTTGAAGTTTGATTACCATTTATTTTTTGCTACCTACTTTAAAATGTTACTTACACTGAATTGAATGAAATCAATAAAAGAAAAATATTCCCAAGGCTTTTACGCAATCAGGTTTCCAGTTCAGTCCCAGGCCAATTATCCCTTTGACACCTGCAACTGGCATTTTAAAGGATCAGAAAAAAATAGTTGCTGGTGATGGTTTTTCAAAGAGGCTTGGCTACATACCATGTCATGATCTCTCTAGAAAAGTGTACCAGGAGGAATTAGATTAATTTTTGAAGGCTCTTTACCCTTGGGTTTACTGTAAGAATTCATTACCTTAACATCTCATGTTTATTAAGTAACTCCATGTTTTATATATGATGTTTATAAAATTCGGTTGTGTTAGGAGTTTATATCTGACTCACTCTATGGCTACATGAGACAATTAGGGTAAGAAGATATTAGAAAATTAATAAATAGAGCCATGATCTTAACAGTAAGAGAGATTTAATTTATGGTGTACATAATTTTGTCCAAATATTTTTTAAAATAAACACAGGAAAGTCATTTAATTCTAAAAGTTGTAATCATGTAAAAAAAAGTCCTGTCTATTAATATTTCTGTTACTGCTGCTCTTGGTGTCTATTTTATATCATAGTAATGTACATTTTTATCCCACATATTCTTCAAGCAATCCTACAAGAGTTACAAAGCAGGTATTACTGTAACAATTTATGGAAAAGAAACTGAGGCTTAGAACATAACACTTGCTGGGGGACACACGAAGTATGAACAGAAGAGTTGGCATTTGAGTTGAAGCCTTGTGAGTGAAATCCAAAGCTCTCTCAGCTACCTCATGGGTTGTATTCTCACAGACTGTGCTGTGGAGCACAGCTCCAAGTCCAGTCACTTGTCCTGAGTAGATATTAGAAGACGTTACTGAATTGAACACGAATACAGATGGCCAATACAACAGAATTGTGGTCACTTTTTTCACTGTTGGAGGTATACCAGGGGGCAAGAACAATCTGGCAAGACACACAAGTATAACCTTTGAAATACAGTTTTTAACATTCACTTTCTCAGTGGCTCAAGTTCTATGGCCTCAGCGATTTGCTGCTTTCCTTGTCACCGAGCAAAGGGCTGGCAGAGACAATGCAGGGGAAGATCTCTTTCCTCTCCCCCAGCTCCACGGAGAGCTCTATGGTAGGGAGATGACACCAGAGAGACTTGTAAAAACATAGGTTTGTTCTGGTTTAAAATGAGCTTTTGAGGGGTAATTAACTTTAAAAAATCCAACCAATGAAAGCAGTTATAAATTACGCATTAACAATTAGGCATCAAAACTGTTTCTCACTCTGTTCTCAGTTGTAAAGACTGAGAGCCTGATGTTATTCCTGATAACTTACCCATAAGGTCCAGTTAATTCAGCAGATGACACACTGTATCAAACCTTCCAATTTTTCCATTATTAATTTCTAACAGGCATATTTTTTAGCCATTCAGATGTTTATCATTATTACATAAAGTTGATTAATTATGAATTCCTCACAATTAAAATTTTAATGTTTAGTTATTTGACACAATAGTGATGAGATTAAACTTTTAAGTAGAAAGAAAACCTCCTATGAATTGCATTATGGAGAGCAAGCCTCGCCTTGGCCAAATGTTTTGATGAGGTAAGACTTTCTATTTCATTGACAGAAAGCAGAGGACACCTCAGCGACCTCCAGACTTGAAACACTCAGTGGTACATGAGATAACATAAATTGCCTCCTTTGTTCCTGCCTAATTTTAGTTTGCCAAACGATATGTCATTTGTTACTTTTCAAGAAATTATTTCCCAAGTAAAAGATTGGCATATTTATTTTCTTTTACATAATTAAAAGAAAAACAAGAAAAAAGAGAACTCATGACCTACAGGAGAGTGAAATGCAATTAGTAAGAACAATACAAAGTTGGAGATGGAGTATATCCTTTCAGAAGACATAAGGGGAAAATGAAGGTGAATTTTATATATGCTAATACAAGATATGGGTATATAAATGTGTGTTTAACATGTATATTAATACACACATAGTGGAACATGTCATGATTCTATGTTATTCAGAGACTCAGAGATCCAAAGAAGGCAATCATCCATCTGTTCTTGCATTCATTCAGTAATATTTGAATGAGCACATACTACGTGCTGAATGAGCACTGATAGATAGGACCTTAAGAAGCTACAACTTCAATAGCATTAACAAAGCCACTTCCTTTCTGAACTAGGTAATGTTAAACAATGCAAACAGCTGATAGATTAAAAAATTATGTTGTTTATTTTCTTAATAGAAAGAAGTGTGAGGTTTTGCCTTCTCCCAAGGCTCCCTGAAGGCTCAGGAGTTGAAATTTGTTGTTTACAGTGTACAATAAAACAAAAGTATTTGCATTCTGTTTCTATTGGGGGATTAAAGCATGGTGACCAATGTTGATTTGCCTTTCAACCATTTATAATACTGAGCTTTACTACTTGGAATTAGGGGCTATATGAGCAGGAAGACAATGTTAGAGTTAGTACATGAAAGCAAATTTCTAATTCTGCATAACTAGCATGCATTTACTTCATTAACTAGCAGTTACATTTCCCACGTCTTCAATTAACACTGGTTTCATTTTAAATGCTATCAGTTAAGACAAGATGCGATAAGAAAACATCATTGCCAGGCAAGCTTTCCTCAAACACAGCTGATTTATCTCTTCGGCAATTCATTAAAATGCAAAATATATTGAAATTGATTTTCAGCACTTTCAGGCAGGAATGTTTCTAATAATGTTAATTTGCAAATTTCCTCTTCTTTTTTTAATTCTCTGTGCTGCAGTCGCCATGTTCAGCCGGAGGCTATTTGTATTGTGCAGACAGAAAATGAACAGTGAACATTTATTTCTCCTATCTTTCAGAGAAACCTGAGGTGCATGAAGATATTTGTGCTGTAACAGGCATAGTCAATCCCTTTCACTCCCTTCAGTCACTATATCACCAGCAAACTCCCTACTAGTCCTGTTGTAGCAATTAACCTGCCAGAGCTCTCTCTGTCAAGCTCAGTAATAATAAACTCTTCCACCCACCACTCCAGAGAGAGAGAGACAGAGACAGCTATATAGATTCTGGCTTTGCAACTTCCATAGAGGTTGAATTATTCAGAATCAGCATGATTAAGAAGATGACATGATATTAGTTAAAAAGACATACCTTTCCCCACCTCCTCTGACTGAGATTTAAACCTATTAAGGTGGAGGCAACCAACCTCTCCCTTTTTTGGTGCACAGTTCCTAAAATAGACTTCTTGAAAGATTATTTACAATACCCTGTCAATTTCCAAGTTTCTGAATAAAAGTATAAATACCAGGAGGGACATGTCAGACTCAAAATGTACAGCTCAGGTAAACCTAGAAACGAGCTAAAAATATCTTCACCCCAAAGAAACAAAAGGCAGCAGGTTCGTTTTGAGTAATGGATCACGTTTCCATTGTTATCCTTAAAAGCAAAGAAAAAATCCCCATGTTTGTGTTTTTTGGGTCAGTTTCAAGTGGACCAAACTGTGATGAATTATAAATTAAAAATCTCGCTGTACAATCTGCCAGATAACAAGTTGTTAGACTCTGGAAATAGCATATCCCTAACAATAAACCTTGTCTTTATGAGGATAGCAGTATTATAAATGTCATAATGGATTGCGAATGAACCAGCTGTTTATATTCCACTCTAGTATATGAATGAGAGAAGAGCATGCCAGAAAATAAAAGGAGAGTGAGGAAAATTTACTAGTACCAAGTCATGGAAAAAAAAAGCCCAAGGAACTCAATTTTTACGCATTCCCATCCAATTTACCCTTGCTGGTGACTTTTGGGGGGAAGTGTAGCTTTTGAAACCAATTGTATTATTCCACTTTAAGATGCCTTCTAGTATATTCAATAGACCCATCCCAGTTATATGTTCCTTTTTCAGTCACAAGCTGCCCTCACCATATGAGATTGGTTACTGTCAGAGGACTTTCTGAGAAGGATTTGAATTCAATTTCAAAGGCCATACAGAGCGGCTTTCAAAACACTGCCAGCTTAGGAAGGCAGGGTTCGTAGCCCAGGAGGGGTGAGATTCTGACTTTCTGTTTCTTATTTCATTTATTTCCCTTCAAGCTAAAATGCCTTTTGATCCCAACCTGGTGAAATCGAGGCAGCATGGCAGTACAAAGTGAATGACTCCACCCACTCGAAACTCTGCAAAATGGCAATCATCTATAACTGCAGTGTTGCTAGCATCATCCACAGTAGCTGACAGAGACAGGTGATTCCCTTTGAAAGCAGAAATACTTTGCTTGTCTATGTATGATTAAATCTAGGTCCACCCATGAGATATCAACAAACCGCCAGGCCACTCATGGATGCCTTGCTCATTAGCAAATGGCCATTTCCTGCACATCAGGTGTGAACCATACGTGTTTGTTATGCAAAGGCCTTAGTTTAAATTTCATGTCCTCTTTTCTCAGCCGGACCTAAAATTCAGCAAACAGATTCAGAGGAGGGGTGCAATGAAACCTTACAAATTGAGTGCTGCTTTATGGAGCATTACAGCCACTCTATTTAAAAATCCAATCCAGAAGATAACATTACCACTTGTTATGTTTGCATTTGCACATAAGGCACCTCACCCTTGGCTGCAGGTCTCTTATCTCTGTAATATTCATGGAGTGCTAGCTTTTAATTAAACCGTCCACAACTCTATGTAAGTCAAAGTATATATTTCACTGCTGCAGGAACTAGTAGTCAGGGAAAAGTCTATATTTTACATTTATTTTTAAAGCCTGAATGGTTTTACAGCCAATGATGTCATGAACAAGCTGTCCTACAAAGGTGACTAAGTTTTGTGTTTCAAGAGGAGTGCTGATCCTATCAGGGGTCCCAAAAGTTCATGAGACGCTTGACTTTTGCAGATAGAATATTCAGAGATTTGACTGTGTCTCAAACCCTCGGAGGTCTGCGATATGTAATCATTTGTGATTTTTCTAAAGCACAATTTCATTCACATGCATGATGGATCTGGAATGCAGAGGTGAGTCACGAAGTTACTGATTTCACCAAACTGACCATCCGTCTTCTTCTAATATAATATACCTTAATTTCCCTGACATTTTTTCAGTCCCTTTTTTCTGGTTCTTTTTTTTTTAATTCCCATCCTGTAAATATTGAAGTGTAAGGCTGCTAACATTTCATTCTTCACACGCTCCCTAGATCATCTCATTCCAGAACCTCAAGTTCCACGTGTATGCCGATAACTCCCAAAACAATATCATCCACCCAAATCTCACTCCTGAAATTCAGAAGCATATGTGCAACTGCTTTCTCGCACACTGGGTATCCCCTGGCACTTGAATTCAACATATGTGAAACGGAATCTATAACCACGCCAGCAATATTTAATATGGATTTGATGTTTCCAAAAACATTCATCTGTACAAAAACCCTATCAGGCAGAAGACTATCCTATTGCCAGTTTTACAGAGGACACAGCGGGGCTTGAAGAGGTTAATTGTCAAGGTCACGTGGTTATAAGGAACTAGGATCTGGACCTAAGTTCGTCTGAGCAGGTCTATGTTTTTAATAACTGTTCTTATGCTGCCTAGCCTGGGTTTCCTCTTTCATTTACATATTTAATCCTAGTGGCTCTTTTCCATTTCAGATATACAATTACTTATTGCTCAGCTGCCTTTTCTGATGCTACAGAGTAAGGGTTTCCAGGATGTGAGTTTTATTATACAAATATAACATACCTTTTTTCAGAGAATCTGCAATTATGTGTTTGACTTTTTAATCTTCTCAATAGCTTAGTAAATACATAGGGCAGATACAGCTGAGAAAACAAAGGGAGATAAATGAGTTCGAGGGAGAATAGTCTAGAAAGAGAGAATAGGAAGTATGAGGCCTTGGTAAGGAAAACAATACAAGTGGCATTCTCATGATACAAAGTCATTTTCTTTAGAGCCCAAAGAGTGAGAGTGAGAAGGGGCAAGAGGGGAGACTTGAAAGGTAGACAGGTGGTAGCTTATAGTAGTTTTACAGTTCCCATTAAAGATTTGGAAATGTACTCTAAGGACTAAACAAGAATGCTTGAAGCGATGGGATATGAAAACACAAAGGTCATCTATTTAGTCACTGATAAGCAAAGCTGACCTCAGAGACCCGAAACTTTAGTCCAATGCATGAAGGATATGAATAAGGAAAGGCAGAAGCAAATGGACAAGCTGTGATTTTTGTTTTGTACTTATGCATTAAATGGCCAAGTGCTCCTGGGCACCTTACATAAATAATATACTTAGAGAACAGAACTTCTTATACATATGATACATGTATATATATCACATACATAACAGTTTTATAACTTCTTACATGTGTATATATAATATACAACTATATAGTATATATGTTATATATAACTATATGTTATATATAACTATGATGGATACACACACACCCATGTGAGTATATATTTAACAAATTTTATTTTTAGAGCAATTTTAGTTCACATCCAAATTGAGCAAAAGGTACAGAGTTCCTGTACACTCCCTGCTCCTCCCCACTCACAGCTTCCCCATCACAACATCAGGCACCAGAGCGGCACATTGGTTACTATACAAATGATTCATCTCCCGAATCCACAGTTTGCATTACAGTATAACAGAGGGTAGATTCACTGCCTTAAAATTCCTCTGTGCTTCATCTGCTATCCCTGCCCTACCCTTCCAACCCCTGGGAAGCCCTGATCCTTCTATTTTCTCCAAAGTTTTGCCTTTTCCAGAATGATGTATGGTCGGAATCGTGCAGTAGGTAGCCTTTTCAGTTTGGCTTCTTTCACTTAGTAATGTGCATTTATTGTTCTTCCGTGTCTTTCCATGCCTTTATAGCTCATTTCTTTTTAGTACTGAGTACTATGCCACTGTCTGGATGTACCACAGTTCATGTAACCATTCACTTACTGAAGAACATCTGGGTTGCTTCCAATTTTGGTCATTCTGAATAAAGCTACTATAAATATGCATGTGCAGGTTTTTGTTGGAACTTAAATTTTCAATTTATTTGGGTAAACATTAAGAAGCATAATTACAGGGTCATATGGTAAGATGATGTCAGTTTTGTAAGAAACTGTCTAACTTCTTCCAAATTGACTATACCATTTGGCATTTCCACCAGCACGCCTATTACTCCACGTCTTTGTCAGCAGTTGGTCTTGTCAATGTTTTGGATTTTGGCCATTAAATAGGTGTGTAGTAGTATTTCATTGCTGTTTTCATAAAAAAAATTTCCCAATGACTATGATATGGAGCATCTTTTCATCTGATTATTGACTATCTGTACATTTTCCTCTGCTGAGGTGTTTAAGTCTTCAGCTCCTCTTTAATTGGGTTGTTCATCTTCTTATTGCGTTTTATACATTCTTCAGATGTTATGGATAACAGTCTTTTATCAGATATGTCTTTTGCAAATATTTTCTCCCCCTCTGTGGCTTGTCTCCTTATTCTATTTATGTTATATTTTTATAGTTATTAAAGTAAATTCTTTTATTCCCACTATGTACATAGTCCCTATGGAGCATGCAAACGTGTAGAGCATTCAGAACTCAATGAATAAGGACTGAAACAATAATTTTCTTTGAGAGCTAACTATGTGCAAGGCACCATATTGTGATAGGTATTGGAGGGACACACAGGTACTATTATATTTCTGTCCTCAAGAAATTTACAGCCATAACAGTGAGAAGACAGGCCCACAAGCCCCATTCCAGGCTCCTTATTAACACAGAACAACAACTATTTTAAAAGCCATCTCTATTGTCCTTGCTTCTGATGCCATCTGCCCAAGTCAATGACCATTACTCTCCTCTTAAAGCTTTCGTCGTCTGAAAGATGCCCTTCAGGTACCTCCACATTCCTCTGGAGTTTTCAGATAAATAATCCCCTATCTTTCTGAGACTTTAGCTCTTCTCCCCTGAGCTCATCCTTTAATTTATTCCAGAAAGACCTCCCAATACAATCCTTGGAAGCATGACCTCCAGCCCCATAGTCATGCATCCCAGTTCCAGAATGGCTCAAGGAGAGATTATTACGATAGACTGCAGTCACCTGGTAAGATTTTGTGAAAAAGAAATTCAAGTTGATCCTCAAGAGATAAATAAGAATGGGCAAGAAAAGAAAAACAGAAAACCTGTCAGGGTAATAAAAAGTTACCAGGAAAAGCAAAAGGACTCTGGGACAAGCAAACCTATCAAACCGGACCGAGTAGCAGATATAAATAGGTGAAGGGTGTGAACAGGTCTGAAAGCTTAATAACCTAGATCTATAATTATACTTTTTCTGTAGATATTCTAGCATGCCCATACTTCTAATGTACTGTCATGTCATAATACGCAACTAACTGACTGAGTACTTACTAGGTACCAGGCACTTTTCTAAGCCCTTTAACGTATGGAGCTGCAAACCTGGTCTCTGGCAGGCGGTATGATTCTAGATCTCTACCTCAGCAACTCTGCATCCATTCCCTCAGCAGAGCTTCAACTCACTTACTTTTTTCAACAATAATAGCAACTGTTATGGGTATGTTGAATTTCATTCTTTTTCCCTCTTCTGAGCTCTTATTACAAAGTAAATTATTGAAAGAGACAAATTTCAAGGGGTCATATAATTAAAAAATGCATTTACAGCAGTGTATTGTTGTTAATGTGACAGACTACCACAAACAGGGTAGCATAAAACAACTCAAAAGTATTACCTTACTGTACTATAGGTCTGAAGTCAAACACTGGTCTCTGTACTAAAACTGAAATGTCAACAGGGCTGTGTTCCTCTCTGGAGGCTCCAGGGAAGAATTCATTCCTGACCTTTTCCATCTCCTAGAGGTTGTCTTCATCCCTGGGTCTGTGGCCTCTTCCTCCCCTTTAATGGGAGCAATGGCAGGTTGAGTCCTTCTCACATGGCATCACTCTGAACTTGCACCTTTCATCACTTCTCTCTTTGACTCTTTTGTTTCTCACCTTACTCCTTGTAAGGATCCTTCTGGTTACACTACATCCACTAGATAATCCAGAAGAATCTCCCTACTTTAAGATCAACTATTAGCAATCTTAATGCCCCTTTGTCATGTAACCTAACATAGTTACAGGTTCTGAAGCTTAGGATGTGTTCATTTTGGGGGGCATTATTCTGCCTACCATAATGCTCCATAATATTTGTTACTTATTAGTATTTTAAGTGGAGTAAGAACTTAAAGAAATATGAAGCCATTGGTTAAGGAAGGATTATTATTGAGTTCATAAAATCTTCTTAATATTTTATAACTGTTTTTCTCCCTCTTAATTCCACAGCAACAGTTCTTTGTTTTGTTGTTTTGTTTTTAGCAGTTCGAATGTATGAAGTCTGTTGAAAGTCTTTAACTTAGCTTTCATAGAAACAAAAACTCCTACCTTTCCACATTCATATGAAGCCTGGAATTTTTGCAATATTTAATTAAATTCCACCATGACAGGGATAATTATACCTGGGATCAATGCATGGGGAGAAACACAACTAATGTTGGTAAACATAACTCAGTTGGAGAAGCAGAAGTGATTGAGCTTAACAGAGGGATGACTACTGATGACAGGCACACAGCATGCAGTTAACACCCATCCCTGTGTTTTGCAGAGGAAATGGAAATTGTCCATTAATCTGGTAAACGTGTTGAGTGAACATGTGTAAAGGACGTTTCTATTCTTCTATGAACAGTAGAATGCAAACTGTGCTGACAGATTTAACTTCTAATCCCTCTCACTTATTTCTTACAAGTTGGGTGACTTTGAGTAAATTAATTATTGTCAAAGAAGTTCTGTTCTCTCTGCTGTCAAAGGAGTGTTAAGATACTACCCACCTCAAAGTATGGTGGTAAGTACTAAAGCAGATCTCACAGGTAAAGATTTTCATTGGGAATCCTCTCTGTCAATCACAAATATCTGCATACTGTTTCCGTTACTTCTTTGAACAAATTCCGAGACATGAATTGTTTACAAATTCCTCACTTGTTATACATAAGTACACCAAAATAGCCTCTAAAAACATAAATTCCAATTTCACTTCTACACAACGTATGATACCCATTTTCTTAACAAACTTGCCAAAACTTATTATCATTTTTAATCTTGTTCATTGAGTTACCTAAATAAAAAGAAAAAGAGCACCTGAAAATTGTCTTTGCATTTGAATTTTTGTGATGGTTTCGTTTGAGAATGTTTTCACGTGAAATTACAGTAACAATTTGATTTCCTTTTTGTGAGAACTGCTGGTTAATATTTTTACCCCATTTTCATTGGGATGTTTATAGTTTTCTCACTGATGTGTAAGAATTTTAAATATTAAGATCTTTGTCTTTAATGACCTTAATGTTTCTGACTCAACTTTTTCTTTGTATTTTATGTATGTGTCCCAAAGATATACTTGAAAGACAATCGCCAAATTTTCCTCTGCTCTGTGTGAAAAAAAAACCCTCAATTTTAAAACACTATCTTCATGAAATTTTCTGTGGCTAGTAGAGTTCTTAATAATATTAGCCTGTACATTTCAGTATTCATCACAGAGGTCATTTGAATCTCTAATAATTACTTGATGTTTTAAGAAACCACAACTATTTTCAGAAAATATGGTTCTTCTTTGCATTTTTCTCATACTTTAGGTACCAAACCCACTTGCATTTGTCATCACTGACTTGTTTTCACCAATCAATTTCTTTTCTTTTTTAATTGTATATTTCAGTAGGCTTGCCTTTATTTAGCAACTGTTACCTTAAAGCTTATTATTATAGCACCTCAGTCTGTTAAATTACACCAACATCCTTCCTGTCACCTCAGCACTTCTAATCCCCCTCTTTACAGCCCCCTCACTGAATGAAAAGCAACTGTTTTTTGTTAGACGCTTTGAATGAATAATTCATTTGGAAAATTGTCCATGTTGTGCATGTTCAGAAGACAGAGCACTTCTCTTGTCAGTCACAATAGCTTGGGTAGGACTAAGTGCTGTTCAGTGTGTGCTCAGAGCGTACTGCTGATGGCGGGCTGCTGAGATTGCCAACTGTGTTCATCCTGACCATCCTTCTTTGTCTTTTGTGACAGGAAGATTAAGATTCAGGGTCTTATTCAGTTGTTGCCATTAGACTGTATTTCATTTGGTTGTTCCAAGCCTTCTTTTAAGTTCTGACACATTCTTATCATAATGTTCTCCTGGGGCAGTGTGGTATAGAGGACAGAGCCCAGCTTTGCACCGCAGAGACCCTTGGGTTTGAATTCTACATTAGCCATTTATGAACTTGGTAGTTTAGGCAAGTTATATAACCTTGATGAGCCTGAATTCCCTTATTTGATATATAGAAGAGATTATTGCTACAACACAGATTGTGTGGGCCTGGGCGTGCATATGTGCGTGTAGATGCTACAAGAACATGTTTTATGGAAGCACCCCAGCCTAGGCCTGAAGGGTGACAGGTTGCTAGTTGATGTTTATGTCCTTTGAATGAATTCCTCTTCACCACTGCTTCCATCATTTCCTTTTTGTTCTCTACTCTGTTAAATATATACACAATTCTGAATGAACTTACCATTGGTCCTGCCTAACAACACTCCATTCTTCCCGATTTTCATGCAATAAATTCTACTCTCTCCAGTATGATCCCCATGGCTGCCCCCTCCTCACCCAACCTCTGTGCCCAGCAGACAATTTACATGAAAAGATTCTTCACTTTCCCCAAATAATGTCACATTACTTCAGTATCCAGGCCCACGGGCTCCTCTCCCTGTCTGAGCTGTCCACTCTGCAGTCCTTATTTAAGATGATAGTGACACGTGACACACTGCCTCTGAATTCTTCCCAGACCCCCGTCAGCCTGTGGTCCCCCCTCCATGCTCCCAAACACCACGCGCACGTGTTCACCCCCCTGCCTATCTCATAGGATAATCATGCAGCCCGTTCTCCATGCCCTGATTACACCATGAGCTCTAAGCGCCATGAATATTCCTCAATGTTTCTTTGTTTGGCTTATGGAAAACGCCTCATGGAATTTTTGGTAGATAAATGAATGAATAATTGAATAAATAAATAAATGAATCATTGAATATTTGAGGCACAATACCGGAGACATTAAAAAAACACTAAAAATGGGTCGGCTTTACTTTGTCATGGTGGAACAAAAAAAACACTAAAATCATTGTGTTTCAACGACATGTGACAGAAACACCAGAAAACGCCTTTTGCATACTTTAACCAAGCTCTGTAGAACCAGTTTTTAAAACATGCTGATAAATGATAAGTGCATAGCTCTGACTGTTCCCATACACATCTTTTCTCCCCACCCACTTCCCCAACTGCTTTCTCCAACTCTTTTCCTCTTCCTTCTGCTTTCTGAAGAAAGTAGAATTAAGAGGGATTATTTGGAGATCCCTCAGAGGCTGGTAACCTCAGCCGTGACATCTGGAATCTGGCCTGTTTTACTTGCTGGGTCTATAAAACATCCTCATAAATTTTAACTGGTAACTAACCTCAGCTATGTTAACCTTCCCCTTCCTGGCAGTTGTGACTGTGTTTTGCATCTTGTCTTGGAACTTAAATTCCTTTTTTTCCCTAAGGGGCATGTCTTGTCGTAACTGGTACTGACTAAAACTGCTAGGCAGCAAGCCAGGTATCAGAAAGGCCTCAAGGGATTTTTCTCCTGCAGTTTCTATGGGATACTCATTGATTTTTCAGGAAGTGACCCAGCACTTTTTCTGTCTCCTTTGGGAGAAAATCTAGAGTCCTAGTACCCCATGTATGGTCTGGTCAGCATTTCCATGCCCACACTGAATATATTTATAGACAGGGTCTGCACAGAAGATAACCTGTGCTCTTGCCAGAAAAACTCAAAGTTAATGATCCCAATGTTTGCTTGGAGGAAAAATAACCTAGAAACCCACTTGAAAATGAAACTGTTTTATTTTAACTTATTCTTTAAAACAAAAAATTAGATTAAGCCTAAGGGGACATGCTCTTTGAGATGAGCTACTGGTCATACTTTCTGCTTACGGACACTGTGCACACAACTGTGTGTTGGAATGTGTATGTGTGCCCTCGCATGGGTGTGCTTGGTATCTCTCACTACAGCTGATGACAGAAAGACTAACATTCTAATGATGGTGGTGAAGATGAATGGCTTGATTTTCTTTTGAGTTTTACCAATGATGATAACAAATATAATTATTACTACACATTGTGTCACACTTTGTATACAATGTCTTATTTAATCAGCAAGATAATCTGCAAAATAGGAATTATTATCTTTATTGGACAGAAAAGAACTGTATTCTAAAGCTAAATGCTTAACTGTTGAGTGGCTTGTAGATGCCACATAGTAGAAGGAAAAGAAGGATTCACATAGTCTAATTCCAAAATCCATCTTTTACCACTGCACAATACTGCCTTCTACTCATTCAACAATATTCTACTTCTACAGTTTGCTTTTCCCAAATTAGAGTATAATGTTATTATGGTATAATTTATCAATGAGAATAATAACTCACAGATTTGATAGCTCAGGACACTCACTTTTTTTTTTTTTTGCCAGAATGAATTCTATTTAAAAAGCAGAGCCCTGGAACTCACCGGAGACCTACTGGGTCAGGTTGCTCAGTGGCAGGACTCTGAAATCCAAGCTTGTACAACCTGCAGTTCAGGACAGCTTTGAATGCGGCCCACCACAAATTCATAGACTTTCTTAAAACACTATGAAAATTACACACAGACCTTTTTTTAGCTCATCAGCTATTGCTAGTGTGAGTGTGTTTTCTGTGTGACTCGAGACAATTCTTCTTCTTCCTCTGTGGCCCAGGGAAGCCAAAAGGTTGGACACCCCTACTAATCCATGAAAACACCTCCCCAGTCAATTCTCATGCAGTCTGCCTGGCCCTGCTTTGTTGGCACATGGTTGTCAACCATGTCTTAGACAAACTCTAAGCATTGATCCAGGGATCTTGTATGTCACAAAAGGCCTGGCACAGAGTAGCCACTCAACAAATTGTTGTTGAACTGAATTGCTGAACCATCAATCTCTATAGCGCTATTACCCGTATTAGAATAATGATGAGCATAGTTTTCCCTCTCCTGTTTTTTAAAGGGACATCCACTCAGCCTCACAATGTAGATCAGCTTTTAATGGTTGGCAGGAGCAGTCAAGCAGTGATAGTTGAGTCTGTCAGCAGAGTTTTGCATTAAGCAGAAAGGCTACACTCAAGGTAGACATTTCCTTCCTAAAACAATGTGGGCATCTATCAGGAAAGTTTATAATACTTATATATGTCATTATTGTTACTGGCTTCTCCTGGGTCCTGGGGAGAATCAAGTTGAATGTCTGTAAAATACAACAAGCTCCTAAGAGAAAGATGCTCTCTAAAGATATAGTATTACTATAAATTTCAACCACTTCCCCCAGCCTGAAAATGCTGTCCTGGTGAGAATGACCACTTAGCAGTCAGTGGTTCATTTCGTAAGCTGGTAGGAAACCTAACTCCCAGGCCTAGTGAAAGTGCAAACATGAGGTTGCGGAGGCAAAGGCCAGGGAAAATAGCTCACAAAACTAATAATCATCTATTTTCCAAATCTATATCAGTTATAAATATAGACTTATCAATCAAGAGCTGCAATAATACTAAAAATATCAGCTTACAAAACTCATTACCCATTGATAATGGAGTATCATCTACTTAAAGGAATTCATTTCATTTTCTGGTTTTTGCTCCACTGTATGTGAGTAATCCCTTTACTCATCTCCTATATATGAGAATAAATGTCTCTGAACTACTCATAAACTTGAAGAAGTGCTATCTATTGGGCTGCAGATAAATATAGCACTCACCAGTTCCTTGATATTATAAGAGGTCAGACAATTAATTTTGTGAACTCATCCTGGAGAAAGTACTACAAATCTCACTGCTGAGTGTCACTACAGTCACCTTTGAAGTAGTCCCCTCAGGAAGCTATGCGTGGTCGCCAGTGCCCCGTCCACCCTTCAAAGCAATTTTGGAACTCTTTTTCTGAAATGCTGTCAAAACTGTTGTCATCCCCAAAATCTGACAATTAAGTTTGCGAACTTGCCACTGTGCCCTTAGGTTGGCAGCACTGGACAAACAACTCGGCGAGGTGTCATAACCTCTGTCTCACAGCCATGTTCATGTCGACATGTGGCGACAGACTAGGTGCTGGCATTGGTGCACAGCTTCCCATGGGGAGTACTTTGAAGGTGACTACAGTGATGTTCAGCAATGAGTTTTGTAGCACTTTTTCTAGGATGACTTCACAAAATTAATTGTCTGACCTAGTATACCCAGTTGGGATGTGATGCATAAGTAAAAACCAACATTCTAGAGAGAAATGGATATATTTTGCCGATAGATGAAGGAAGTGCAAATCGTACAACCATTTTGGAAATGGTTCAATGTGATCAAAAGACTTAGAAATATTAATAACATACATTACATGAGTTTACATTTTATATTATTTATATATGTATGTATATAAATAGTATGAAATATTTAAAATGCATAAGTACAAGTAAAGGCTGTCTAGAAAGTTTCCAGCCATATAATATGAAAAATAGAGGCCCCCACTCCTCAAAACCCCCACTACCTCAGAGGGCAGAAGAAAGGTCTGACTGCAGTTACATATTAGGTATCCACAAGCAAACTCATATATCTGAAAGTCTGGGGAATGAATGAGATCATCTAGAGAGGGAATGATGAGAGAGAACAGAATAAAACCCAAGAAAAAACTATGAGAAACTTGAATATTTAGAGCTCAGAGATAGATAGAGAAGGACTAAAAAGAGAAAGCAGAGACCAAGAAAAGTTAGAAGGACATCCAGGTCCTTGATTTGTTAGAGGTAAGATTGTGTTAGATTAGTACTGGAGGCAGGGCTGAATGTGTTCTGGGAGTAGAAGGCAGCTGCATAACCTGCCCATAGGCTATTCCCAAAACTCTGTCATACAAATGGATGCTTGGGCCCAGGGTCACTGTGAGAGGAAATTTATCCACAGAAAGCAGTTTAGCTCCATCTATGACCCCAGACTCAATAAAGCCAGGTGATTGGGGGGGCGGGGATTTGGAACCTAAGGAAAAGAGCCAGTCAGGTCCTCACCAGGCTGGCTCCAATCTCTGAAGTCTGTGGGGAAACCCCAAATCATGAGCTGTACAGCCTTGTCAGTCCTGTAGCAGAACAGCAGCCCCACTGAACCATCAAATGACCCCACTTCCTGCTGTATGGCCCAGGCTGCCACCCAAGAGGCTGAACCGGAAAAAAAGACTTCCTGAATGAAAAGATTTCCTGAATGAAAATCATTGTGAATGATGTCATAAGATGAGGCTGGACTAGATGTGGAGCTACCATCCCCCAAGCATCAGATCTGCAACACCTGGACTCTCTAGGATGTACACTAGGGAGGAACATCTGTAATGTTAATTTAAAAACCCCAGAGGAAAGTGGAAGGCACTGATAGATGAAGGGAGAAGGACAAGCACAAAGGGAAACAAATGGCAATCCTAAAAGCAGAGAGAATGAAACGGTGGCTCTGCAGGCTCCAGAGCAGAGAGAATGGGAAGCTGTGGAAGAACACTCTTCCTAACTAGAATTCACATCAGAGATTCCTAGATGGAATAATTTTAGAAAATAATCTTAAGGGAAACTGGATTTCCTTGCATCAGAAAGGTGAAACACTGTGAGGCCCTTTAGACTTGAAATATTCTTATAAATGCAAATCCTGGGATCGGTCACATTTATTTTCTAAATTCTCTTTACTAAGCATGAATTACTTTTACTATTTTTTAAACCAACAACAACAGTTAAAAGGAAATGACCATAATTTTTTCACTCACATTGTTTTCTCTGAATTTTTAAAAGATTTACTTGCATTTCTATTACAGAGGGTAGGTGGTTGGCAACTATTCCATTTCATGGACTGAAAAATGGAGTACTGAAGAGATTAATAAACTTTCTAAAGGTTAAAATTCTGAGCACTAAATCCTGTGGGTAATTTTTCCCTAAGCACAAATTCCCTATCTCAACATGCTCAAGCAATTGCCAAATTATGACTTTTGCTTTTTTCCTGGCTTCTATGTTGGTAAGGGCTGCACCAGCTGATTTCAGACTAATTATTCAGATATTTAAAATGGCATCTGGCTTTCTTTCAGTTAAAATGTAATTGACTGTGATTTTTTTTTTTTCATCTGCCTTAAGGCTTCTCTGCATCTCATGTTGGGTTAGTTCTGTCTTGATGCCATACATCAGATGGAATCTCTCTTTTCCTAACTTCCTTAAGTGGAAACATTCTTTTTTGTTAACAAATACATTAGGGTTATTAAAGCATTTAAATACTTAAGATATCTATGTGGAAACTAATCAACATGTTATTGAATGTCTCACTCAGGAATCAAGATTATACTGCTTTGTACAGAAAGATTGCAAATCTCTATTCATTGTGCTATGAAAATTCCAATGACAACTTTAATTTAAAAATGCAGAATATTTTACTTACATTAAAATTTATCTTTCTTATCTTTTGTTAAATATTTTCTTTTGGAGATATTATATATTTTAAAATACCATTTAGAGTCTATGACCACATGTCAGATTTCTTTAAAAAACATATAGCTTCTGAAATATCACAGCAATCACTTCCCTTTTTAAATAGTATAATAAATGCTCAGTGTGATATGTTAAAAAAAGTTTTATAACATGAATGACACATTTTCAAAACAAAATCACAAATGCTAGTGCCATTGGGGGCTCATTTACATAAGTAATATCTATCCATTTTGCTTAAATTTCATATTCAACATAAAATTTATATCAGTAAATATTATTAAAATACCAGTGGTTTTGTTTTTAATTGATTTTTTTTCTTCCAAGTCCAATGTAAGGAGTAGGGTCAGGCAGGGGGAAAAGAAAGAAAACAAACCACAAATATCAAATAATAAACTGGCAGTTGCTGTAGAGTTTTATAATGATAATACCAGAGAATAAAATACAATTTTACAAACGTTTCTTTTTCTCATATCCTTTTTTTAAAAGGTAAACTCAGCAAGTGCCAGTAATTTCTTCTGTAGGAAGAATCAGAGAAACAAAATTGTACTGCTAAGGGCCAAGAATCAAGGAACATTTTAGAAAACATTTAAATGAATACAGTTTCTCATCGAGTTATGGTTTTTCCAGATAAATTATTCTTTTGACCAATTTTCATGTATAAGCCTGAAAGAAGTCAGCACTATTATTCAAGCTCCTTCCTGATTTAGATAAAAACATACATACAATATCACATCTACTATCATTCCAGTTTGACAACAAATGGTCTTCACTTCATTAGTCTGGGGGAGAGGCCAAGGAAGGGACAGCCAATAGCTAGCTTAGAAGAACAAATAGATAATAACTTGGCAAGACAGAAAAGGAATCGATTCGGGGCCTGAATTGTTGTTTCATTCGTGAGGAGAGGCTGATGAGGCTAGGACGGAAAGTCTGCCCAAAACAGAAGAATCAAAGTCTGTAAAGCTTTTCAAATTGAAAGGCTTGATGGCTGTTTAACCCATTTCAGCAGAGAGGAATTTCAAGTCTGGAGAAATGATGTGGCTTGTTCAAGATTAGACAACTGTTAAGTGGAAAGCCTGGCTTTATACCAAGAGATTCTACACTCTATTAGTTCTTCTCTAGTGGAACCAGATAGTAATGAAACGTACATACGGTCTAATTTATTTTGCTTTAATATGGACAGTAATGCAAATATTTTGGAAGGTATATAAAGACTTTGGTGACAGGCAAGGAATAAAACTTGGCTTAAGCGGAAATAAGTTTGAGATAGTAAATGCTCCCTATATAACCAGATCGAACTGATGTGGGTGGGAAGGATGGGGACGACAGGAGTTAGACACTCATACAGAAACCAAGCAAAGGGTTGAATATCAGGAAATGATGGTTGTTTGTCAGGAACATCTAAAAGAAGGTTTAGAGATAATAGCTTTGCATGCCAGCTGCATCTACACAAGGGCTGCAGGGTGTAGGGGGACAGAGTAGGTTTTATTAACAAGGTTCACTGATCTCAGTCATGTGGGTATGTGGGGACTTCCTAACCACATGTACCTGAGAAGTTTCCCACTTCCACTGGGTCTTAAAAGTACCTTGTGTTCTGAACAGGGATTTCCATGATGGTCCAAGAATTTTGCTTTATTATCAGAAGCCAATAATCAACACAGTCAAACCGTCAAAGAGAAAAATGTAGGTTTAATGTACAACTGAGTGGATATTTAAGGTCTTCTCCTTTCTCCTGTCTTAGAGCACCCTGTTTCTACCTATAATTTGTCTATGTATAAATTTATTATGTTCTAAGTTTCTTAAGCTTGAGTCTCTTTTTAAAACTTTTGGCCAATTAATAATGCGTTTCTGTCATGTAGCTGATTCCGTGTAATCACCAGAAACATTTACTCCAACATTGTTCTTTAAAACTGTCATCATTCTAAACCACTGATAGTTTCTCAAATTGTCAGATGGCAGCAACCAAAATAATGATCACTAATGGCAACATAACCCTCTGTGTCTTGGCCACACTTTAACCTTCACGGTCTAAGTTCCATTATACCAATTAAGGCTCAGAAATTCAATGAGAAGCATGGGCATAACTTTTTTCACAGATATGGTACCCAATTCAAATCAACCGATGTGACTTTCCAACCCCATGTGTTTCCCCAGCTTCTAGACTAGAAGGGAGTATCCTGCTTAACTGGTATGCTTAAATTTTCAGTGTCAATGCCTCTGATTCATTGTGTTTTTCCTGAACTGTAATTCATTACCAATTGTGTTTTCCCAAATTGTGGGAAAAATAGACTAGGCAATTCATTTTGTTAGTGACATTGAAAAAGCCTTTTACATAATCTTGCATGCTGTGTAATGCAGGTTTAATACAATTCCATTATCTCTTATCCACATTTATAAATTATAGAAACTCTGAAAATCAAGTTACTGTTTTTTTTTACCTAACAGCATATTTATTTAGTGGCAGAACCTAATCTAAACTGATATGACCTTACTTGGAATCTATTTATCTCACTTAATGTGAATATCTATGCCTTTTATTATAAAAATCTTTATGTGTTTTATTAATGATTGCTGATCTTGATCCCACTGAGGGTCATTATATAATATGTGTGTATATGCACTATACTACTTTGGCAAAATCTAAAAAAAAATTCTGAATTCCAGAAATAAACTGACCAAATTAGTTTTAGATAAGGGATTATGAAGCTGAAGAAGTAAATTTTGGTTATTTTCTAAGGCTATAGAAAGTGATTTTGAAAATTGCTTCTATGTAAATAAGCAGATCTTAGAGCATGGCCCATATTGACTTTTACCTGAGCAGAATTTGTTTTCTATTTCATGTTACTTTTTTTTAAGTTTATTTTACTTTTATTTCACTTTACTTTTTAATTTGTGTACTCATGAAAAACCAGCAGACTGAGACCACTAGAGAGTCTCACACAGCAGACCCATGATGGATGCTGTCTGCACAGCCTTTATAATCTGTTAGAACAGTGCCTAGTGGCTGTTTACCTGGCCACTTCTGGTGATCAGAGACATTGATCCAGAGCATTCAGTATTTGGCTCTTTGCTGAGATTGCCAGGAAATGACCTAATTAGAAAAAGAAATGATGTTTCTTTGACCCATGCTTGTTGCACACCTCACCGCGTTGTTTTTCATTCACTCCCTCTGCAATCAAAAAACTGTGCACGAATCTCACCTACTCTTAAAAATATCTGCTTAAAAAAGGGGGGGAAAGAGTAGGCTCCTCTCTTCCAAGGTGTGTTCTTTCAAGGGATTGCTTCACTTCTCACAGTTTGGGCTGGAACCAAAACTCGATTTAAATCCCCATATTCATTTTTAATTAACTTTCCCAAAGAAAGTGGTTTTATTTTTGTGGAAATCAGTACCAAACTGTATATGTCAGGTTTCTTGACAAAGAATGTTAAGTAGATATGATCGCTTACTGATTCTGATATTGAATTCCAAAAGGGAAAGAGAATGTGAACTTAACAACAACATCAAAAGGCCCTGTTTTGGCAAGAAAGAGTTTTTAAAATATTCATTACGTACATGATTTTCTGTTCATGGAGCTCTTTCTGTGGTGTGTAACTTCCAGTTGGTCTGAGAGAGAGAACGAGAGGGTGCTCTGTGGTCTGGGAATATTCAACGCAACTATTATTCAGTAAAACCAGAGGGCTTTTGAGTATAAAATCCAAACACCCTGGCTTTCATTGTCTCATTGAAAACAGAAAAGAAAGCAGAATATGGACTCAGTGTATTTTCAGGTTCTAGACCAGAAACCAACTGAAGTTAATTCTACACAGAAAAGATAATAAGTGGGAAGTATGCCACCTACACGCATATATCCTAAAATGCATCTCATTTAAAAGAGGACTTTTCACAAGTCCACTAACAATGAATATTTCTTGCATAGAGTCGTGAGCTTTCAATAAATCACCGGTTCTTATGAACTCAGTGGAAACCTCAGTGGGGAGGAAAGTAGAAACCACGAAGCCACAGGGATGTTACACCTCCCACGAATTAGTGCTACAGACAAGCAAACTCCAGGTTTTAATCAGCTTAAACAAATGTCAGGTAAATCAAGTACCTACCATATGCTAAGCCTGAGTTGTGAAAATGTTAACAAAGTAGCTATGCATTATTACAGTGAAGAAAAAAACACATTGCAATTGATAGCAGCTGGTCAAAGTATTAAACACCTATATAAACCAGACCTTAAAAAAAACTCTGTAATACAGCTGAGAATTTCATACATCTTACTTGTATAGTCCCCTAATTTTTAGAAGTATTTCTATTAAAACTTTAGTCATAATTATGTTCTTTTAACCCAAAGTAAAGAGTTGACATAAATCAATGAAAATGGCATGAAAATTGAACTGGCCAGTGAGACTGATAATCACATATTGCCTGCCTGAAAATATTTGTAAAATGCTCTATATGTCTGGGTTTGAAGGTGATGTGCATCCTGGATGCTCAGCTATCTATTCACTTTCTGTATAATTTCCTTTTTACATATTTAAGCTAAGTGTTTTGTTCCACTATTCTTGGAGGGATAGTAATATAAAAGCCCTACAGAACTCAGACTATCCACGCCAACATGGTACACTTTATTAATATTCAACTAGATTTTAGCATTATAATTAAAGTAGGAAATGTACATGCAAAATAGCAGGACAAGTAAACAGGAAAAACAATTCTCTTTTCCATCCCACATTGTCCAACAGGAAACTACTTTATAAAGCTTCTTTTGTATATTTTCTAGAATTTTCTATGCAGATTATTATGCATTGCATTACCCTACTTCTACAGCTTACCTTTTCTCTCTTAATAATTTATCTTAGAAAGAGTTCTATGTCAGTATATTAGCACATGGCAGCAAGATAAGACATCATATAAACATCATAATTTATTCTATCAACTTCATATTAATAGGCATTTCAGGCTATTTCTAGGTTCTGATTACGAATACCAATTAACACATATATTTAGTAGGGCATCTCCAAAGGATAAATCCCTAGAAATGAAATTGCCAGGTCAAATAGTATCTAAATTTAAATTTTGAAAGATATTTTTTAAGTGATGCTTCAAAGAGGTTGTACCAACAAACACTCTTATTAATGTTGCATGAAATTGTTCATTTCTTCAGTTTCATCAACAATGTATGTTTATCATTTTTTCGTCAATATGAAAGTGAAAGTGGCATTTGTTTTAAATTTTAATATTAAATTTAAATAAAATGTACTATGTTTTTTGTATTTTTTATCAAACCATTCATGTCATTTTCCTTTTTTCCATGGTTTTATGTGTTCTCTCCTTATTAATTTATGATAGCTAATTAAATGATAAAAAATTTAAACCTAAATACAATCAAGTGTTTCAATTGTTTTTTTTTCCTTTTTTAAATCAGCGTGTTTGACCCTAAAAAAATTTTGGATAGTGAACTTTATCAACTTTCCCCTAGAATCAGTGTTTAATTGCATTTTATGAAAAGACAGAGCAATTGTTGCAGAGAAACAGATTACTACATAATTTTAAGTAATTACAAACAGAGAATGATGGTTTAGTTTCTTTTCCTTTAAGGATAAACACATTTTAGAGAGTTTTCCATTTTTAAATATTGTATCATAATTATTTTATTTATAATGTGTAAGTAAAGTAAACCTTAGTTCTTACCTTTGAGAGGATTAATATTAAGACTCTGAAATGCAAAATCTGTTTCTACTGATTTCCTTCTAGATTGAAAAGTTGCAGTCACCTCAAGAATCTTTGCAATTCCACGTATACGGGGGAGATTAAGTAACATAGAAGTTCTTTTATCTAAGAGCGCTATGGAGTAGTTTGCCCAGCTATGGGGATCTAGTAGCATCAATGAAGCCAATATATGATTTACAAGGCAGCCTGTCTAATAGCTCATTTTAAGGCTGAATTTTCCCTTTGCATCTTAACAAGTTGTCTTAAGCTTCTGGCTCACTTCTGACAACTTGATTGAATGGGACAACTGAGGAGATTCATGGCTTTGCTTCTGATATAAACTACTTAGGTAAAATGTCAGCCTGTGCTGGAATTTAATAGTTTTTAAGTGTCTAAATAAAAAACAAAATTGTAAAACAATATAAGATTTTCCAATACCAAAAGAAAAAGTAACTTGAGCAAATGAATTATCAAAGTAAGTTCCAGCTGACAAAATCAGTAGTGAAAGACAGAAACGTTTTATTGTCATTTGAGAAAAATGTATATGGATTCATGACTATAATAACAGATATCCCATTATCACTTACCAAATCAATGTACATTCCTATTCGGGATTGCCATTTATCCATAAATATTGGCTGTTTAAAATTAAAATTTCTGCAAACATTAAAAAGTAAATTCCTATTGTCTGATTTCTTCCTCTAAACTCATCCTGCCTTTCTATTCAGTATCATTCTGATTTGCACCTGACAGTCGATGCCATGAGAGGTTTAAAGGAGGGGCCACGTTATATGCTTTATTTTGCCATTGTGCCCAGTGAAATGCTGGGTAAACAGATCTCAGCATCATTGATTAGTTGCACTTGAACCAAACACATATTCACTTGACTGGGATCTACAGAGCCATTATTACAACAAAAACTTCTAAAGGTTTAGCAGAGTGACAGGATGAAAATATGGCATAAATTCAGAAAATTAATCACCGTCGTCTTCAGGTCCAAGGAAGTCTATTACCAGAGTTTCCTGGTCCTGGAGATATAAACTAACTGCAAGCCTGTGCTAGTGGCATTTCTAAGTGGCATTTGTAAGCAGCATGTGGGATAAACCTCTGTACAAATTACCATCAATAGGCACAACAGGGAAGCTGAAGTGGGAAGATTCGTTTTCCTCTATTTGACTAGTTCAAATGAGTTTCTCTGCACAGAGCGATATATGTGGTTTTGCAGCAGAAATGAAAAAAAATTTTTTTTGAACACCACCATCCTTGTTGCAGTTTAAAGGAGATATTAGAACCTATATTGCTTTCTGTGTGCGTGTGTGTATGCTTGCATGTGTGCACAAACACATGCATATGTACGTGTGCATGTGTGTAGCTCATTCCAGACAAATAACTCCATTTATATTCTCCAAGCTCTGGGTTACAAGCTAGTTATCTTAGAAATGTTTCCAGAAAGCATGTAAAATTCTCACTGGTGAAGGCTAAATTTTACCTCCATTTTAAGGGCCTTCTTAAGCGCTGCTGCCTTAATTTGCAGTCTGGATGGATTTTCTGGAGGTCTGGGCTTCTGTGTGCATGAGGATTTAATCTACCAGGGACCAGACTCCTTGTCTGTGACTACAGAGCCCTTATGCCTCCTCCTACTCCATTCTGTTCCTTAGATCGTGCAGAGATTCTGGTCTCTGGGCCTGTGATTAGAATGCAGCCATCAGCTCTCAGAGGGAGAAGCTTAAGAAGCAAGGGCTCCATCATCACTGGCTGGACTCAGACCTCTGATCAGTAGGGAGACTTTGGACAAAATGCCTTATCTCTGAGCCTCAGATTCCCAGTCTACAGCATAAGAGTAATTTGGGTGAGGATTAAGTGACATAATCCATTTACTACTTTTAGAATAATGCCTGGTCCATAGTAAGTTCTAGTGACTATAGAGGCTGTTCTTTATTCCACTCCTTCAGTGTGCAGATTTGCATTAGGACAAAAAGTGACACGGTATAGTTCTGGTGAATCCCGCCAGGGAAGGGTTCCATCAACTAGGTGGGAGGTAGGTGGCACATGGGACCAATCTCTAGTTGACAAAGCCTAAGACTGTAGCATCGCAGTTATAAATAACCACAGCAGAGTCATAAAGCGAGTCTTTTTTTCTCTAAGAATTGGAGGAGTTAGTAGGGTAAGAGGCTTCCATAAGAAACTCTCATTAAGCTAGACTAGGAAGGGGAGGAGAAATGCAGGCGGCTAGTTGGCAATAAAGGGTAAATACATTTTTAGAAAGTGTAATAAGGACTGAGAATATCTAAAGAGAATTGCTACAATGTCATTAGAAAATTACTGAAAGAACACTTGATGAAAACATCCATGGGGCAAGTAGTGTTTAAGCCCTCTCAAACAGGGGTCTGCTAACTTATTTTGAAAAGAGCCAGGTAAGAAATGTTTTGGCTTTGTAATGTGAAAGCAGCCATAGACAACATGCACGCAAATGGGCATGGCTATTTCCCAATAAAAAAGTATTTACAAAAATAGGCAGCCACCAAATTTTACTAGCAATAATTTGCTGAGTCCTCTTCTAGAATAGCCACATTAACAACAGTAATAGTAATATTATTGATAATAATTAAATCTTTATTATCTGCCAAGCTCTGTAATAAACTCTTCTATTTCCAACTTACCTTATTTTCTCATAACTCAGTGGGGAATATACCATTATTACTCCCATGTTTTAGATGACAAATAGGCTCTGAGAGTTTACCTCACTCATGGTCACATATAATCAGTGTCAGCCAAAACATAACCCAGGAATTTAGCACCAGAGATTGAATATTCCTAATCACTGCACCCTATTGCCTCTTAGATAAGAGTGGAGTGGTATGTGGGGAGAGGCTCTTCTAATTATCTATTTATCATCATCATCTTGTCCTAATGGGCCACCATTCTAACAGTGGGAAGGTTTTGCTGGATCCTGACAACCTTTTATGATGAGCATCCCTTGGCTTTGGCTGCTATGTGTATACTCAAAAACACTTAACTCCTTAAATGATCCCCAATTCCCAGCGAGAGAGTTTGTTACTACATTCTGTCTTGGTTGACTTATCTATGATCAAATCGTAGTTTAATCATTCTATCTTCACAGAAGCCTTCTCTGACCCTGTGTTCTTATAGCAGTATATGAATTTCTTTTATAAGACACTGCAAAGTTTATAATTTTATATTCATTTATGTAAGCATTTGACAAAACATTTTTTCCTACATTAGAATACTTTCTCAACCTCAGCACTATGGGCATTTCAGGCT
>PVJL010000592.1:0-155933 GCA_004026885.1 Lyroderma lyra | reverse complement strand
TCCCCTCAGTTATCACAATTAAAAAAACAAAATGTCACCAAACACTGCTAAATGTCCTCCAAGGAAGCAAAATCTCCCCATCACTGTCCTAAAATGAAAGCCCCTTGAGAAAAAATACTGCTGGTTATTTTTTACTTGCCACCCACCCATATCCCCATCCACTTTTCTACACTTCCCTGTGTCCTGAGAGGCTGATCCATAAGGACTGTATCAGCAGGCTCCTCTGTCTTCCCATTTCCGGTTGGGTATGGCCGGTGGAAGGCGTTCTCAGGACACTAAAGGATAGGAAATAGCCTTCTCAATGTAGCCATCCCCTCCCCTTGAGGTGCTAATGGCTGCTCACCATTACTCATGGTCACCTTGTTGGTTTCGGTAAACCCTGCCCAGTTGACTTAGTAAGTTTTCCTCGAATTCTGCTGAAACTCTGACTGCTACATAGACTATGCATACGTATACTTATCATTGAGTATGTCCGACTGTATCAAGCTCCTGGTGAAAATGTGCCATATGAATAAATAAAGTGGCATCTGTTTTTCCTCCTTTTTCTGACCTTCTGCCTTTATCGGCCTCAATGCCCTCTTGGACCCAAACCCAAGAGTACTCACCTGGATCAATACATGGGTTCCACTCAACTGAGGGCTTCTAAGACACTCAGAAGTCCCACTCCTAACCGCATCACTATTTCTAATTCCTGCTCTGTCTACTGCTGTAACACACTACCTATCCTATTTTGGGGGGGCCGTGGGGGAGAATCCCTCCAGCTGGTAGACAGAATCCTTTGTTGAGTTTTGTTATTCATCTAGCCTAATACCAACCATGTTAAAATGCTTCGAGATTAAGTTCTGTCTTGCACAAATCATATCTAATAGCATATCTATAAATTAATAATAAAAAGATGTGCTTTCAGATATGGCTTAAGTAATTTTTTTCAGAAATTATGAAGAAGACAAAGTCATTTGTAACTATTGCTCCATGACAGAGTACTACTGATTGAAAAGATATTGTGACAATATTGTTTAATCTGAAATACTTCCAACCCAAGCAACATTTCACACATATTCCATAAACCCAGCTGTCCATCTCTGGAATAAAAAACATTTGCTTTTGAGAACAAGAAAATACAGACAAAAAGCTAAATAATTAAGAATTTACTGTAAGGGTTTAGATTTCTCTCTCCAAGATAAACTTTCAATTCCCAAGCCTTTTTTGTATCCTCTCAACTCACAAATTCTGATCAGCACCTTCAATTTTCTGTCTTAGAAAATCAACAAAAGACAGTCATGACAACATTTTACTAAAAAGGATATATAGTTTTTCTATCTTAAAATGGGAGATTATTTTATTCATTCTCTTTAGGTTTAATAGCTGAAAAATAACATTTAAATATATCAATACATTTAAAACAAGCCTTACATTTGCTACATAGTCACAGGCTTAAAATTATAAACTCCTCTATTTCTGTAGCCTTTTTAGGAATGTAGAGACATGGGAGTAAGAAAGACAAGCACTCCTCGATCTCCAGCAGGGACACAAGAGGAAGCAGCCAGTTCCTGGACAGTGAAGTCTATACAACTACGTTGCTTGCTTCCTCTTGGAAAGAAACTGACTTCATTTCCCCGTTTCCTAGCTCTATTGCACCATAAACCCAGATATCGTTTCAGGGTAAAATACATAAGTAAATGCTATTGATATCAATTCAACCATATAAATCAGAAATCATGTAAAAATTAATACAAATAATGACACAAACTGCATTGTGGAAAAAGTGTAACATAGCGTGGAAGTTTTGTGGAGGATATCTTTCACTTAAAGATTTAATATTTTAACAATAAATTAAAGAGAATAGTATAAGAAGTTTTCTCTTCTGTAGATTTTAAATTTATCATGGATATAATCATGGATTTTATGGCTCTTGAACTGCCTTATGGCAGGCTCTCAGAAGATACTTTGTGAATGGTGAATTAGAGAGTAGAATCATTTGAAACTTGAGAAACAAAGTGTCCAGAGACAATAACTTCAAATTCTTTGGATCATGAGATCTTTTTTGGGTGTGTGTGTGTATCTGTGTGTGTGTGTGTGTGTGTGTGTGTGCGTGTTTTACATGGTAACTCAATACCAATCAACATTTTGAAATGAAAACATTAATTCCTTAAAAATATTTTTTTCACTAGCTTCAATAAGTGAAAGGAATAAATTAACCGAGATACTTTTGAAGTCCCCTGGATTGTTGGGATTAAACAAAGGAGCTGACCTAAAGAAATGAGTTAATTCAGATAAAATGTGACTAAAGGTTTATATCCTGTCATCATGCAATACAGAGAAATATCTGAGGAAGAGAAAGGGCCCTCTCTCAGACACATCTCAAAGTAAATTTAGTATTTTTATCTTAGTTTTAAGGCAGTAAAATAAGTAGTTTCAGGTTTGAGGAAACAGCGAAATGCAAGATTTGGTTTATTTCTAAATATATTATTATATAAATTTTCAAACAGACAGCAAGTTAAAAATTTTTACAATGACTATTTATATGCCTGCCATCTAGATTTTATCATTAACTTTTTACTATACTTACTTTACTATATCTCTATCTATCCAACCATGCCTTTATCAATCCATCAATCCATCTCATAGTTTAACGCAATTCAAAGTTCAATATACATATATTCAACGAATTTAATTAATCTTTCAATAGTGTTCTTCCTTTTTAGATAAAATTTACACATAGTGAAACAGAAAGATCGTAAGTGTATATCCACTGAGTTGTGAAAAATGCGTATGTCAGAGTATTTTAAACCTCATCAAGATATCGAACATTATAGTACTTCAGAATTTTCTCACCCTCCTTCTAAATATGTACTCACCCTGGTCTAAATCTGAGACAAACACATTTCTAATTTTCTCTCATCAGAGATTAGTGTCTTTTCTAGAAATTCAGACTGTTCTGCCTTTTCTAAAAGTTTGAATTTATGGAATCATAGAATAGTCACTCTGCTCTATATGATCTCTTACACTTACTGTAATGTTTTTGAAATTCACCATGTAGTTGCATGTAGCAATATTTTTTCCCTTTTTTACTGTTGAGTACTATATTCCATTATATGAATACACCACAGTTTATTTATCCATTCTTCTATTGGCAAACATCTCAGCCATTCTCAGTTTGGGCTATTATGAATAATACTATGAACATCCACATCTAATTTATTTTGTAGACATATGTTTTCATTTGTCTTGGGTAAAAATGCAATTGCTTGGGGAAAATGTTAAATTTCATAAGAAAATGCAAGATTTTTTTTCCAATTTGATTCTCCCATTCTATATTTCCACCAATAATTGATATAAGTTCCATTTGTTTTACATCCTCACCTATATTTTGTGTTACCAATTTTTGTAATTTAAAATGAGACATTCACATGTATAAAAAGATTAATTTAGACCCCTATTTCACAACAGACACAATTAACACAAAATGGATCACAAACCTACATCTTAGAGCTAAAACAGTAAAACTTACAGAAGAAAACATGGGAGAATAACTTTGTAACCTTGAGTTAGGTAAAGATTTCTTACATACAACAAATGCATGATTTATAAAAAATAATAATAATGATAATAATAAATTAGATTACATCAAAGTCAAAACTTTTATGCTTCAACAGATATTATTAAGTAAATGAATGGATGAGCCACAGATTTAGAGAAAATATTTCCAAATAATGTCTGATAAAGGACTTGTATCCAGAATATGCAAAGAACACTGAAAACTCAATAATAGATTTTGCTCAAAGGAAGATGCACATGAAAAGATGCTCAATGCCATCAATCATGAGGAAAGTACAAATCAAAACCACAAAATACTACTTCATACCCACTGCATAACTTAATAAAAAAGACAGATAATAACAAGTATTGTGGAAGATGTGGAGAAACTGGGACTTTCTTTGTAGCAATGTCAAAAGGGGCAATCACTTTAGAAAACAGTTTGGTGGTTTCTTAAAATATTAAACATGATTATATGATATAACCCAGCAATTCCACATCTAGAAATGAAACTATTTGTGTACACAGAAAACAGCATTATTAGAAATTAGCTAACATGTGGAAACACCAAAAATTCATCAACTGTGATATTACATATATCTATACTATGGAATACTATTCAGCAAATTACTGACCACATAGCTACAACAAGTAAGCTTCAAAAATATTATTATAAGTAAAAGAAAGGTGCTAGGGACAAAAGGTCATAAATTGTATGATTACATTTATACCAAATGGCCAGAAAGCAAATCTAAAAAGAGAAAGTAGGTTAATGGCTGCCTGAAACTAAAGGGTGGGAAGAAAAATGACTACAAATTGGCATGAGGAATATTTTTGAGGTGACGAAAATATTCTAAAATTGGATTTTGGTGATGGCTACAAAACTGTAAATTTACTAAAATTTATTGAGGTTTATACTTAAAATGAGTGAATGTTATGCTATGTAAATTATACTTCAATAAAGCTGTTTAAAAAATTGTTTCCACAAAGAAAACTGTAGACCCAGATGGCTTCTCTGTGAATTCTACCAAAATTTTGAGAAAGAAATATCACCAATATTACAAAAACTCTTAACAAAGAATAGAAGCATAGGAAATACTTCTTGAATAATTTTTTGTAGAACAGCAAACCTTTTATACCAAACCTAAAAATAGCATAACAAGAAAATACAATTACAGGAAATTTTTCATAAACATGTATACAAAATTCCTAAACTAAAAAGCAGCAAATTAAATCCAACATTATTTTAAAACAATAATATATCACAATCTAGATGGGTTTAAATTGGGTGATAACTGAAAATCATTCCATGTTTCTAAAGGTGCAAAAACATTAATACAATTCAATACTCATTCATGAAAAAGGAAGGAACACTTCATTGCAAACAAGTAATAGAAGAAAATTTCCTTAATCCATCAAAGGTTATATATAAACACTTTATAGCAAACATGGTATTTAATACTAAAATATTGAAAATTAAGCACCTGAGATTAGGAGTGAGAAGAAGATGCTCATATTACCATTTCCATTAATATTGCTCTAGAGATCATGGCTGATGATATTAAGCAAGAAAAGAAATAAAAGATATAACTGAATGTATAAATGAAGGAAAATTAGAAAGTTATTATTATTTACAAATGATTACATACATAGAAAACTCAAGAATGTGTAATGAAAAAATCATAAATTCATAAATTTAGTGAACACAGGATGAAACCAGTTTTATAACAAAATCAATTATATTTTTATACACTAACAACTAACAATTAAAAAATTTACAAAAATGACACTATCCATTTATGATAGCAAAGAGTTCAAGTCACCATGCATGACAATGAGAAAAAATAGGAAGAGCAGAATCAGGTTTAGCAGGACTTCAGATAATAGAATTACCAAATGAAGACTATAAAATAACTGTATTTCTGTATTTTAAATATAAAATGTCTTAAATGTAAACGAGAAAAAAACAGTGCAGACAAAGATAAGGAGATGTGAAAAAAATACAGCAATCCCCTCTTATCTGCAGTTTCATTTTGCACAATTTCAAATACCTGCTATTAACTATGGTCTGAAAATATTAAATGAAAAATTCCAGAAATAAACAATTCATAAGTTTTAAATTGCACACCATTCTGAGTAGCATAATGAAATCTTGTACTGTCTCACTCCCTCCTGCCTGGGACATGACTCATACCTTTGTCCAGTTTATCTATGCTATACCTACAATGCAATAAAGTATTTGAGATAGAAAAAGAGAAAAAGAGAGAAAGAGACCACAGTCACATAACTTTTATTACAGTATATTGTTATAATTGTTCTGTTTTTATTACTAGTTATTGCTGTCAATCTCTTTCTGTGCCTAATTTATAAATAAATTTTATCATAGTTTAATAGTTTTAATGGTATTACAATAGTTCAAATTTTTTCCCATACATAATTTTCATAGGCACAGGAAAAAAACAGCATGTATGTGTGTGCACGTGTGTGTCTGTGTGTATACACATAGGGTTCAGTACTACTGGAGCTTCAGGTATCCACTAGGGCTCTTGGAATGTATCCTCACAGATAAGGGGGGACTACTGTACGTATTCTAAGAATTTAGAATTGGATACTAAATTTTAAAAGGGTAAATTAAAGATCAGATTAAATAGGTGAAAGAGAGATTTGGTGTATTAGAAGATAGATATACTCTTCTTTAAAAATGTAACATAAAGAAATATAATAATGGAAACTACATACTAAAAAGAAATTAAAAGACATGGAAACAAGAAGAGTGATTGTACTTTTAAAGAGGTAATACCTCAACATTTCTCAGAGCACTTAAAAGGCATTGATACTTGGGTGTCAAATAAATACACATAGTTTTATTTCATATATAGAAGCTTCAAAAGCATAGAAAAGTAAATGATCTAATGTTTAGGGACTCAGAGATTATAAAACTATTGAGAAAGACAAGAGAATGGTAAACTCAGTTTAAGGTGGTCGTTGCCTTTGGGTGATGAGAAGGGGACGAGGACTCATCCAAAAGTTGTTTTAGGGCATGGTTAATGTTCTTTCATTATTATTACTATTATTATTATTAATTATTAATACAATTAAGCTAGGTTGTGGATACACAGATACTTGCACTGTTATTTACTTTATACCCTTTCCACATGTAGGAGTAGACACAGGCAGTTCACTGAAAAAGAAATTGAAATTGCTTTCTAAAGATGAATACATAACCAATGTTAGTCAATGTACAAAACATAAATTAAAACAGTAAGCAAGCATTTTTCACCTTTGTATTTAGATAACATTTTTTAAATATGATAATATAGAGTTGAAGTTTAGGGGAACAGACATTTACACATTGTTAGCCTAATTGCAAACCAAAGACTTCGTAGAATATGGGATAGTGTTTTTTACAAGACCACAGAGCTTACAACTCATAAATGTCCATCTGTGGGTACTGATTAAGTAAACAATAGTACATCCATACAATCTAACACTATATTGTGACTAAAAATAATAAAGTAGGTCCATATGTGATGATAGAGAATAACCTCCAAGAAATACTATTCAATGAAAACAGCAAGGTGGAAAACAGTAAATTTTTAGTATGCTGTTATTCACATAAAAAGATAAATATATGCACCGTATGTCTGGAGAGGCATGAAATATTACTAGTAAGCTACACAAACAAAAGAAAAACCTGGTAAAATGGTTAATTCTAGGGAGTAGTGGAATTCTATGGTACTAGGCTGTCAGATGTACCTTCTTTTCCCTTTCATCCCTTGTTTTACATTCTGTATTTTTATCATATGCAAAAACAAACTTTTAATTGAAAAAAATCATTTGCAGGCATAAACTCACACATGTACAGGGGCCCAATATGGCCATACTAAAGGAAACAGTCATGTTTGTCTAAGTCACCATAATATTACCCTCTATATTTGGAATTTATTTAGAACTAAAGGAATAATTCAAAAATATCTTAACAATAGTGAGTTTTTGTTTTCTTTATACTACTTGAGTGTTATCAGGAACAAAAACCTATTGCATAAAATTTCTAATGCTGCCTGAGTTTATCTTGCTCAGAAATAATGGGGAAAAAATGCTGTTTCAAATATTAAAAAGGAAAGGTTTGCTGAATTTCTCCTTTGAAATGTATAAATATAAAAGCAAACAATAGAAATAATTTTAAGATACCTATTTTGGGATCCCCTCTCCAAAATCAGGTATGTTATTTAATTTCACTTTTTATCAATTGCTCGTTTGGGGTCAAACTCTCTATAGTTCCATAATGGAATTTGCCACTCTATTTTCAGAGGCACCGATGGTAGAAAAACGTTTCACAAGTAAACCATTTTATTTGAGTGGAACTGAATTAGCTTTTCCAACCCACAATTTCCAAATACGATGTCAGAAATGAAATACACCCCGCTATATCCTAGTGGTGTGGCTCTGGGAAAATCATGGCATCTCTCAGAAATACAATCTCCTTCTCTACAAAATGAGACTCCCCAATGCCTTTGTTGTAGTGTTGTGAGATTAAATTCCGTTAGACATTCCTTTGAAAGTACCTGCAGGGTGCCTGGCACAAGTTTGGGCCCCAGCCCCAGCTGCATTCAGCATCACTGGACAACATCTAAAAATGCTATTAATAATACCTGGCCTCATGGAGACCAATGAAGTAAACATCTCTGGCAGTGGGCCTTAGCATCTGCATTTTCCAAAGCTCCCTGGATGATTCCTCATGTGCAGATAGAACTGAGAGCCCCAGACTAACTCTGGACCAGTGCCTATCATATCTTCCAGCTGTTAAAAACTCCAACACTTATTGATGAAACATCAACACTTTTATTGATAAAACACCAATGAACTTGCGAGGATCCACAAGCAAACAAACAGAGCAGTAATTCATTTGTGGTGGCATATGTGCTCCTCATACCTTCTGATTCAAAGAACTGCCTACACTCAACTGCTTGGATGCCACCAGCCACTTTATCAGCCTCTAGCTGAGTGGCAGGTAGATGTGACATTTTAAAAGAAGAGTAGGAAGAGGAGTAGGAGGGAAGGAACTTGTATTTTAAAAGCTGAAAATCTGCTGTTGTTTTGATGTCACAGAAAAGACATGTAGCAAATGAATATGCCACAAGTATTTCTTGTTCTAGGTCCGATCCAAGCCTACCCTAGCACATTTCTTTCCAAGTCAATGATGACTACTCCTTAAAATGACTGCCTGTCCACTCTCCCAGCCTCTCTTTGGCCTGCCAGTGTCCCCCTTCACTTGCTCTCTACTTTTTGCATGATAATTTATTATTTCATTTGACTGTATATTTGCATTAGAACATGAGCTCCATGAGAGATGCTCTAGTGTCCCAGTTAGTCGTTACACCATTTAATTTTCTTCCTAAACTTCTCCAAAACAAAAGACCTAGCCCTAAGGCAAGACTTTTTTCATTGTTAATAAAATATATATATATATATATATATATATTATGTCATGTATCAAAGCACAGCCCAATAGGAAAAACAGGAACTACAAGAAAGTGAAGTGTTTTGAATTAATTATTTAAAAAAGAAAAAAGTGCTCTCCTCAATAACAGCGTTTTGTATGTGTGAGGCATTTTTTCCCATATGTTGGCTTAGTTTGATTAAAATGCTTGTGTCCAATCCTGCTGGATCTTCCAAAACATTTCCTGGCCATGCCTTGGAGTTCACCGTGCTTCTAACCGGTCTCTAATTCTCTGGTATCTCTCTGGTTCTTTTCTTTAATAATTGGATTCTGCCATCTGTTTACTGGCCTTTGGCATTTCCTCCAAAACTAAGTGAACTTGTAACAATATAAGATAAAGCTTTTCCTTTTATCTTCACTTCCTTTAGACTTTACTTTCTTAGAGCCTTACCAAAAATCTTATTTACTCCTGGGGGCTACAACAAATTTCCTTTTCTTGTTTACAGGAGACATCACATATGTGTGTTGTGTAACTTGAAGCAGTTCAACATGTCATTCCATTAGTAAAGGGCAAGTCGGGCCGAGTTCCAGAAACCCTGCATGCGTTTAGTGTTTTCATGAGTGTTTCACCGACTTAACTGTGTGTACAATTTTGAACAAACCACTTCCCCCACATGGACCTCAGTTCTAAATCTCCTTGCAAAAAGGTAGCAAAACTCATGTCAAACTTTTTTCCTCTGTACTTCATGATTGTTTAATAAGAATAATTTTTAATGTAAATCATTTAGAAAGCTTGCTGAACTTGTAGGGCACCATCATCAATAGCTTTATTTTCTTCTCCCACCAGTGCTTTGAAACACTCTGTAGGATAGACGTTTCCTCCTCCAGACAACATCTCCAGTGGGCCAATAGTTTCTGAAAGGCTCATTTTCCATTTAGAAAAGTCTACATCAGTCTAAACCTAAACTTTAATATCATATCCAAAGCAGAGCTTCTTCTGTGTGCCCCAAGTTCAAATCTGACTTGGGGTTTGGAAAGCAATAGTGACAAAGGAGAAAAAAAAGACCTACTTTTTGCTGGCTGGTATGCTGTCAGTACATGTCAGCCCAGGTGGGCATCCTTACTGCACACGTGGCCCACCAGTTGTGAAATATTTTGAATATCACCCCTGGATTTTTCTCTCTGCTTTGTCTGCGATCTCCTCTGCTGCTTCTGGCCAGAGCTCTTAGTACTTTCTTGGATAGCAAACATCTCTCTGTCACAGTAAATATTAAAATGACAGCTCTGCTGTGCAGATTACGAATCGGCCTTTGGAGATGACCATGCGCATACCTTTCTTAGTCAAGATTCTATCAAGACATTTCAACTCTGGCTACCTCTCACAGTGTCCTAGGGGAAAACACACACATTCTGGCTCTTGCAATTTGGGGAAGTACAGATCCACCCACTACTGATCTGACTTCTCTTTTTTGCAGTCACCTCCATCCGCCCACAGTCCTTCAGACTTTTCCAAATGAGAGGTAGACACCAGGGTCCACGTCCCCTCCCCAAATGTCAGGGAACGTCTTTCAAACTTTCTCAAGGATTATTGTGTCTTCTGCTCTAGGTGCAGCTCTGGGGGTACCTAAGTGTCAGCCCTCTTGAAGCCAGAGTGTGATGTCAGTCTGCTTCTCG
Source organism: Lyroderma lyra (assembly GCA_004026885.1). NCBI lineage: Eukaryota > Metazoa > Chordata > Mammalia > Chiroptera > Megadermatidae > Lyroderma > Lyroderma lyra. The sequence goes on along the minus strand of PVJL010000592.1, from coordinate 145,282 downwards.
CAGACGTGATGATATTGAGGGGTGGGGCTCTACTCACTTAGAAAAGAAGGAGAAGATACTCTCTCCTCTTTCTAATGAAGAGAAGAGAGAGCCATCAATGTCCTTCAAATAAGATTTTCTTCACCAATTCTATTTTTGAATAGCTGATTTTCTCTTACACTCTTATTGGAGTAATGGTGGCTGAACTGGGATTCTCCCTCCAGAAGATCTTACTGGGTTATGTTTAGCCCTTTCTTTAGCGTATTAAAAACTCTGTCACTCTTTATATCCTTCATAGCTTTAGAACATTTGTTGAAATTCCAAGATAACAGAAACATGTTATTCCCATTTTATTTCATAATGTTTTCTCTTGCGTGTAATTTTTTTTATGTTTAAAGGATACTTTAGAACCTTAGAATTGCTCACTTTTTTCACTGAGAAAATTCAAGAAAATACTTATTCTAAGTCTCAGTATTATTTGCAAAATGAGCTAATAAGAAATTACCTGACATGATAATTATGAGATCAAATGAGATAATCTGTAAGAATTCTAAGTAAACTTTCTAGTGCTACTCAAAGGTTAGTTAGTATGTTAAATATATGAGTATATCCAGGTTAAAGTAGAAATTAAAGGTAGTTATTAAAGTAATCCAGCCTTACAAAATGTCTACCAGTAGGTAATATAGATATGAATATCTATATTCACATGAATATGGTCAGAGACATATAAGCAGCACCATAGACCCCAACCTTCAATCCAGACTCTTAGATGAATTTTAAAATATTTTTAAACTGATACATAGTGCATTCTCAAGAAGAAGAAAAAAGGGAGAAGGAGGGACAAGGGAAAGAGGAAAAGATTTATTAAAGAAAAGGAAAAAAAACACTATAAAATGCTCATTATAACTACACAAAAACCCCTTTTTTTGGCATATGATATCAGTACCAGTCTTTATTTCTCCAACATCTACTCAAATCTCATCATCTAGCTTTCCTCTTGCCCTAGAATATCTGAAATGTTTCTTTCCAAAATGCTTAAACTGCCATATATGTAACTTACAGTTTTCCAGCTATTTCATACATGTGTTTGTCTCTCCAATTAAAATAAAAAAGTTGTGATGAGTACTGGCTTTTATATTTCTTCTGTGGCCTTTGCAATGCATAATAGGTAAGTGCGCAGGTGTCTATGTGTGTGTGTGTGTGTGCCTTCATTCAAATCAAAATATGACGCAACCCTCAGTTGAGAAAACTCAAGGTAGGTTGATTTCTGTACCAGTTAGATGAATTCAATATGAGATGTTAGGATGCGTGAAAAACATAAGGACTGGGTAACCACCTAGTATAAATGAGCACAGCCAAACTAAGTTGACGTGGTACCCTATAAGATTCATAGCACTTCCAGTAAAAGTGGAAATACCATGTGATATTTCTGTACTTCTGTTTTTGTATCAGCATTTCAGAGGAAATAAAGTGTATTATTTATATACACGCAAATATCTACCAAATGCAGGTAGCTAAGTTACTGTTTATGTTAAGAACTATTTTTTAAAACAAGAAAAGCTTACTTTAAAGTTTAATTTTGATTTGTATTAATCACTTCATTTTTGTCTACTTCGAATCACCGATCATATTATTTCTGTTCTGTTTGGTAAAATGTGGATTCCTAAAGTGCAGAGTGATAAACCAGTTTAAACCAAAATGAACATATTAAGAAGTAACTGTGAATAAAACTACTAGTTTAAAATCAAGATTCTGCAAAATAACCACAACCGATTTTGAGGAAATAGATTCAGAAAATGTAAATAATTTTCACTAGATCACACAGATCTATTTGAATGCTGAGTCTATTTTTTTAATCACTATTTCATTTTGCTTCCCCAAACTCACTTAACCATGGCAGATTAATATTTTGTTTCTGAGTGAAAGACAAAAGTGTAAATTGTGAATAAAGCTAAGAAATGTTGAAATCCCAACTATACCTAACCTACCCCTCGGGTTCATTTAATCTGCCCTCACACCTAGTGTTTAGGTTACTTGCTTTTATTTTTACAGACCATGTGGTTATTCCATTCACAGGGTCTATCAAATTACCTGCTCAAAACTCTGGACCTTGTCCCAGGAGAAAATCCCATCAGGGAGAGAGTTTAGGGTATCTCAGCCTTGGTGGGGTAGAGGCTCAAGGAGAGAGGATAAAAACCAGAGTTTTAAAGAGTCAAGAAGGAAGAGGAGTTGGAAGATGGCAAATCAACTAATTCACACTTCCTAGTCGGTGCTAAGACTTGGCTATCTGCAAACAAGCTTTCTCAGTCCTCCGCCCTCAGAATGTGCTCACCCACCATGCCTTCTGTTTCCTAGTTCCCACCTTACCCTTCATCCTGTCCTGTCTAAATGTCCCTGTGGCTTATCCCTCTCTCCTTCTCCCACTCACCCCGTGCAGCTGCCATTTTTCATGTCTCTCTATCTATAACCTCCTCAGTCCTAACTATCCTTCACTTTCTGCTTTCTCTAGGCCTAGTCATCTTCTACTGGCCGCAAAATAGAATTCAGTATTCATTTACAACTGTTCCTATCACCAGTATGTATTAGGAATCTACTAAGCCCCAAACTTGTTACGAGCTTAAGCTTTAATTTTCACAACTCTGAATTAGAGATATGACTATATTTTACAAATGAGGAAACTGGGAGTTGGACAAGTGAAGTAACTCATCCCACCAAAGTCATCGAACCAAAATGTTCACAGTAATGATGTGCATCTAGGTTTTCTTTTTCTTTTCACAATTTTCTGCAATGTAATTCACACGCCACACAATTTACTCATTTGACGTACACCATGGCTTTATACACAGACTTGTACAACCATCACCATAATCAATATTAGAACATTTCACCACTTCAATAGAGACCATGCAGCATTTAGCTGCCAAGTCCCAATTCCCCCATCCCTCCAGCTCTACATAATCACTAACCTGCTCTTTTTCTCCATATGTTTGCCTATTCTGGACATTTCATCATGGAATCAGACAATATGTGGTCATTGCAACTACTTCCTTCAATCAATGTAATGTTTTCAAGGTTCATCCATGTTATAGCATGTATCAGTACCTCGCTCCTTTCATGGCTAAATGATATTTATTTCATTGTATGCCCCATTTCATTTACCCATTCATCAGTTGATGGACATTTGGGTTATATCTACCTTTTGGCTATTATGAAGAATGTCGCTATGAATATTCATATATCAGCTTTTGTGTGGACATATGTTTTCATTTCTCTTGGGTCTATACCCAGGAGTGAAATTTCTGAGTCATATGGTAACTCTATGTTTAACATTTTGAAAACTGCCAGACTGTTTTCCAACAGTGTAGGAGGGTTCCAAGTTCTCCACATCCTTACCTACACTTGTTATTATTTGGTTTTCTGATTATAGCCATCCTAGTAGGTGTGAAGTAGTATTGCATTTTGGTTTCTACTTGCATTTTCCTGATGGCCAATCATAGGATTTTCTTGAAGCACTTAAACTTATTTGTTATGGTTATTCAATGCAGTGCTAAAATCCTTGCTCTTAAAACAGTTTTAAATCAGTGAGAAAAAGGAGTGGACATATGCACACTAAACTAATATAAATACGTGTGTGTGTGTGTGTGTGTGTGTGTGTGCAAGTTCGCACATCTTGCATTCATGTACGCATGTACATGTAAACGTGTATGTCTCAGAACTATGGAAAGCATGGGCTCAAATTAAATTGCTTGAGGTTTTATCCAGGAACCACTAAACAATACCTGAATGACCTGAGTAAATCGATTAATTGCTCTAAGTTCATTTTCCCTGTCTATAAGTAGGGAAAAGAAAAATAGCATATATAGCCTGCTTAGCATACTCCCTTCTAGATAGACTATTTATAAATATCAGCTCAATATGTCTATATTCATTGACTCTTTTACAATTAGGAGGTGTTATGTGTACAGTGTAATTAAAAAAAAAACAATGGGTTGTACATTTTATATAGATATTTGTTTCTAAACATTTCCAGGCAATATTTTAGCTTAGTCTTTAATAGATTTCTTGTCATGGACCAGTGTCTGTCCACACCCAATTTCTCACCTTACCCTTCAGAATACAACTAAAAATTTCTCAAACAAAAAGAAAATAAGAAATAGTTTTCTTTATTGCACAATAGCAAAATTCCCCAATGCAACCAAAAGAAGTGGAGGAAGCCACTCAGGGCCTGTAATAGCGTGTGCCCGTGAAAGGCAATGAAGCTCTTCCCAGAGCCATGATTTAGCCCTTACACTCCCCACTTGTCAAACCTGGGAAGCAGTAGAAATAAGCAGCACAAATTGGCAGATAATGCACCTTATTTCCATGTAGAAGCAGGTGCATTTTCCTCAGGATAAGTGGTGCGATGACACTGATCTGCTCTGACAGGCCAGCTGATCTAAAATTACTCAGCACACATCGCCACTGGCTGAGAAAGCTTCTCCCAAGAGCTTATTCTGAAACTCTTCAATCCCCTGGGTGCTAATTAAAATTTACTGGGTAATATTTGCAAAGCTCAATGGCCCTACTTACAGCAATTATCAGTTACTAAATGTTAGTGCAGGAGATGTCACCTAATGATTGGCTTTTTTATTCGAGTGGATTGTCCCTCTTTCCCCTCCCCTGATTCTTTCCCTTTCCTTCTTCAAGAAACCAAATGAGCCAAATGTCTCAATTGGCTTTAGAGGGGGAAAAAAATCACCATTCTGCACTTATAATAAGTCTTTTCTCATTGGACCCCTAGTTACTGAGTGTTCTGGGTTTTAAATACAAGCTCCTGATCGAAGTGTGAAGCTAAATTGGAGATCAACTCTGAGCCACCACCATGGGAAAAGGCTACGCCTTGCTTATCATTTTCCACGGCGATTGCATCAGCAAATAGACAAAGGACCCTGGCCAAGACTTGCAAATCTTATCATGTTATTGCACATGACTGCTCTTGGAATAGGAAGTAGTATTTTAAACAAAGGAAATCCAACCAATTTATGGAACTGGCCACCAAACAAGCCATAGGTAAAGGACTCACCTGGTATCGTGTTCTGATCCTGGCGTCTGTAGACCACAGAAGGAGGCAATTATGATAGCACACAGATGCATTTGCTGTGTTTAATTCAGTTTGTAATGCATTTGATGGCCTTTGTTAAGCAGATCATCTGTAGCAAGAAATAAAAGGATCAAGTTGCTCTTTGAATGAATACCTTAAAATTAATAGTCAAACTTTTTAAAGTTCTAATTCAGGAAAGACATCAGATCCAAGAACAGTGTAACTGAACCCCATTATATGGGCCAGCAAGAGCTTTTCATTTTGGCTCATATACCAATGGCCAAATTTTTAAAAAGACACAATGTTCCCAATTGTTGGTTGGTTTGTTTATTTGTTTCCAGAAGAACCTTTTCTCCGGAGTTCTCTTTTAAGAGAACTAGTATTTGTAGAACACCTACTATTTGCCAGACATTAATGTTTTGCACTTTAAACAAAGAGATATATCTTTCTTTGCCATGACCCAGCTTTAATACCAACTCTTCCTTTTCCTTTTTAAACAAATCTATTTCAGAAGCAGAGGAAGAGATAATGACCCTTTTTTTTTTTTTTTTTTTTTTGGTAATCAGAGATATGTGTAGCAACAACATAAAACAGTGAAAGAAAGACCAAACTGTCTGACAGAAAACCCAAGGTTATTTCGGAACTCTTCTCCGTTCAATCTGTGTCCTTCCCCAAGGCATTTATCATTCTGAGCCTCTATGTACATACCTCACTGGGTCAAGATTAAATCGTGCATGTAAAGATGCTTAGACAGAAGTGAGATATTGTACAAGTAAAAAGTAGGAAAATTTTTTACTCCAATCAGGAGGTCAGCAGAAGTGAAATATTAAAGATCCTCAAGAACACAGGTAATGGTCATTGAGAGCAAATTGATGGTATGGCTATATCCCTCCTGAGACAAATAATAATCTACAATAGCTATTTGTTTTTTCTGTCCCTGATTCCATAGCATTTTCCTCAGAACCAAGCAGGTTAAAACCAAATCGCAATTCTAGATCATTCCATTTCTTTCACTTTACTTACAATATCATATACCAAAAAACTTTGAATTCTTTCAAAATTTTGTAGAAAATATATTGGGGACTTAAGAAAGAGGATGTAAGCTTTTGCACAGTATATATAATATAAGCGGTCTCCTCCTTAAACCTCCAATATATTTCCTATAAAATTTCAAAAGGATACAATATCTCTAGTAAATATGAATAAGGGGTTAGGGTCAAACTTACTTTATTCTCCACTAGAATTTTGTGAGTGTGTCCAATGTACTAAACAGAAAAATGAAATATATATATATATATATATATATATATATATATATTTCATATATATGTATATATGAATATATATATATTTCATACACACACACACACACACACAAGGCAACAATGTCATCTGTATTTTAAATAGCTGTTTCCTCAGGCTAAATTGTTAATGAAGTAATATACATGGGTGTTACTCTCCTCAACCACAAAACATTTATTTAATGTCAAATATTTGTTTAAAAGTCTTGGTACTGATCCACAAATCATTTCAAATACATGCGACCTGAAGGATGGGAAGGAGGGACTTAGCCAGGTAAAGAGAGTGAGGAAGAATAGCTCAGACAAAAGAAGTAAAACATGTTGATGGGTGGGAGAAATCAAGGCAGGAATACAGAGTGAAATGTGGGCAAGAAAGGCAGAGGTTAGAGCATGCAGGACCTGATAAACTCATCCTATCAGTCAAGGTCCTAGCAGGACATAAAACTCTCTCAGATGGTTTAATGCAGAGATCTTAATAAAATATATTCACAGATATGTAGGCAGTATATGGGGAACAAATAAGGTTGAGGCAGAAGCTGTCACCACCAGAGGAGTCAGGGGTCAGGAATATTGGAGGCCAAGTGAGAGCCAGCCTATAGAGGTGAGAAGACTCACCTGCTGACGAAGAAGTAAGGCAGAAACTGGGAGAAAGAAGGAAAGATAACATTGACCCTTGAACCAGCACTGAAATTAGGTGGCCAGACTTCCAGGCAGTCAAAAACTCAAGTGTAATTTCTGGCACCAGTCCGAACTTCATGTTGGCAAAGCCAACCAACCCCATGGAAAACAGTATTTTCAATCACAGTTAGGAAGCCAAGGTTGGGAATCTGCTGTTGGGAATGGGGAAATACTGTTTTGATCTGAAGTTGCTGAAATGCGCAAATGAGAAACCTGCAAATACGAAAGGCTGCTATATTCATTGAAAAAACATCACCTACAAGTGGATGCATGCAATTCAAACCCCTGTTGCTCAAGATTCTACTGTACCCCAAATAATCTCTCCTCATGCCTTACCAATGCCTCCCAGTCAATATCTTTCTTGGGACATAGAGCAGAATAGCCCGGAGAAACTAACAGAGGAAAATATGTCAAAAAGAATAACCAGTCTATTGGATTTTTTTATTTCATCCTAAAAACAAACAAACAAACAAAACAAAACAAAAAACAGCCTTTGAAAGATTTTAATCTAGGAGTAAAATGGTGAAATTGGACCATTTCGTTCTTTTCTGTTATGAGTTTTGTGAAAAAAACCTACAACAGCATTTAAATGCACATTTTCTTACCTATTCACTTGCGGGTAAGAGGTGAGGGAGAAAGAAAAAGAAAGAAAAGAAGTATGGGGTGTTTCAGTTTTTGTTAAGAACACCAAGACTAAAAGCACACGCAAATTTGAATACTCCAGTAATAACCACAAGGCACTGTGAAAGTCTGTGGGTGATTCATAGGGTTTAGCAAGAGAATGACAACAAACTCTCTGAATGATCATGTTGAAGATGAGAGATTTAGTTTATGTTCTCTTTTTGAGGAGTTAGTTTTGCACATTTTCATCAAAGGATTTGCTCAAGCTCAGATGTTTCCTGTTTTTGTAAACTTGCAATGACAGTTTCCAAAGCTGGTCTTTTTTGAAGGTGATTTATTTGTTTGTTTGTTTGTTTGTTAGGTGGTGATTCTACACTCCTTGAAAAGAAAAAAGGGGTGAACCCTTTACTGCCATTTAGGTTCCATGGAGACAGGTTTATTTCCTGCTATGGTTAATTTGTGCCCCATTTTCTTAAAATTGAGATCTAGAAGCATTTTAAGAAACATTTTAGACATTTCATTAAAAAAAAAAAGAATATATATGGTACATATTCTATAAGTGTAAGGACTGTGAAGAATCTAGGGAATTTTCTAAATCATTGACTCTGATGCCTTGCTACACGTAACATTATCATTTAGGGAGATTTTTAACACTATAGATTCCCAAGGCCCCCTGAATACCAACTAAAATGAAATCTCTAGAACATAGCATTTTGCATTTTTAAAAATATCCCCTGTGTGATTTTGACATGCAGCCACCTTTGGCAATCACCATCGATATAATTTAAGCTCCAAACCATGTTTGTTTAAAAATTCCAAATAATTAAAATGCAGGTAATGTTAGCCTAATGAGTTTCCAGGTCTTTCTACTTACAACATTCTATTACTCTCAATACTCAGCTTCAAATTTAAATGCATAAGATTGATTCAAACTTCTAAAATTCCTAAAATTGAATTGACCTCAGTGAATTCCTTTCACATTGTATAATGCCAGTGTGCACTTTTGGTAATGGGCTTTTAAAAATAGCATATGATATCTGATCTTGCATGTGTTGAAATTCTGCGGATTTTTTGTGATGAGCATATTTTAAGTGGCTTCTGAAGTTCTCTGAGTATCTAGACTAGAGATAGGTATATTGAGGGAGTTCAAGAAAAATAACTGGTTGTTATCTAGATACCATAGAAAAATTTTGGCCTAGTGCTTTAGTTCTGGTGTTACTGCAACCTCTTCCCATGAAGGCTGCAATGAAATGTCAATCATTGACAATAAACAGTATCTTGAAGTCAACCAAAATCCTGCTTATCAATTTAGTTGTTTTCAAACCTCTTTCCTACCTTCAAATGTACATCTGTATCCTGTGCTTTTGGAAGAGGTTTTGTGTTAAGACTTGCTCAACTCATTCTGAAGAATAGAAAAGCAGTAGGAATGAAAAGAGGAACTGAAGAATGCATACAGTCGAAATGAAAATACACAAATACGGTGAATAATGGTGTTAAGATCACAGTGGTTTGCAAAAATACTCAAGGTCAAAGGATACTGGTAATGATAATGAAATTCTAGGTAATTATCAACTCAAACTATCACTTTGTACAAATGTCTTCAGAAGAGGAAGTAACTGAGTTTACTCCCAAAGGTATGAGTGATTAGATCACTAATGCCAGAGAATTCCAGGTAGCTTAAAGCACAAAGAAAGATGGAGGGGATGACTTCAAAACTGAAAAATAGGCTGCCAGTATATTAGGTTCCACAGCATTTGTATGCCTCTGAAGACTAGCTTCTATAGTCTAAACATGCATCCACAGGTAGGCAAACAGGAAATGTCCCTGGAAAACATAATCAGATAAAGTAAGACTCAGCTAATATCTGAAGAAAACCAAGGCTACAGAAGAAAGAGCTTCAATTCAGTATGTAGAAAATGAACTAACATATGGCAAAATATTTAATGGAGCAAGCAGACTAAGTTTAAAATGAGATTATATGGATATGTTAATCATTTCTATAAAACTAGAGAAGTATTTTATGAAAATATAATGCGGGAGTTCCCTGGTGGTGTAGTGGCCCAAGGCTTAGGCGCTGGCACTGTCAACACTGCGGCCTGGGTTCAATTCCCAGCCAGGGAACTACCCACATACCAAAAAAAAAAAAAAAAAAAATCCAAAGAACATGAAAATTGAAATGAATTTAAAAGGTGAGATGGATAGCAAAATGAAATAAGCTGAAGAAGTTAGTAAGTGAGCTAGATAATCATGACAAAGGACTTCACAAAACATGGTGTGACAGAGAAAAATTGAAGGTAAGATGAAATGAGGAGTTGCAGAGAATAGATCTTTTAGACCCAAAATCCATTTATAGGAGCATCAGGAAAAGCAAACCTAGTAAATAGAGAAATATACAGTAGACTGTCATTTAACAGGTACTATAAGGATTGGTAGTTGTCAGATGAATGTACCCAGCCTCAAGCAACTGGCAAAACTCTCAAGCAATCAACAAAACTCTCAAGCAAATGGCATAACAATCAAAGGTTTTTTGTGCTAATTGTTTGAAAAGAGTGCTGGCTGCTTGAGTTCCCATTAACTGAGAGCCTACTATAACTATAATCAATGAAATAATAGAAAAATTTTACAGAGCAAAGACATAAAGGTGTCCACCTAAAGAATAAATACAAATCCACAGCTAAATATATCAAATTGAGATTCTAAGAGCCAAAACTGAAAAGTAACCCTTCTAAAATATTCCAAAGAGAAAAAACAGCTTTTATACAAAAGAAAAAGACTTCTTCTTGACAACAATGGATACGTTAAATAAAACAAATTTCTAAGAAAAAAGAGTTCATGTTAAATATATTTGATTTTACCTATTTTGAAAAGTTATGGGTAACATCAAGATATCAATAATATATGGTAGTGAATCCATATTATGAAATACCGGGGGTGACAAAAATATATATATACACATTTTAAGGGATGTTATCTATGCATGTATTAAATAAATACTGATGGTAACCATTTTGAGCATCTCTTGTAATTGCAGAAGTCAAACATGACTTGCATCCATCCTTTGTTATTGGTATACAAGTTCGGAAAATTAAGTTCTCGGATTTATCCTAGAAAAAGTGCTACACACCTCATTGCTGAATATCACTATGGTCACTTTTGAAGTACTCCCCTTGGAAAGCTATGCACAAATGCCAGCACCTAGGCCACCCTCAAAGCAATTTTGAAACTCTTTTTCTGGAATGGCCACCAGAGCTGTCATTGTAATAACCCTTGATGCCCTGAATGTCATCAAAATGTCTTCCTTTCAATATTTCCTTTGTCTTCAGGTAAAGAAAAAAGTCATTGGGGGCCAGATCAGGTGAGTAGGAAAGGTGTTCCAACACACTTATTTGTGTACTGTCTAAAAACTCCCTCACGCACAGTACCATGTGAGCCAGGGCATTGTCGTGATTCAAGAGCCAAGAGTTGCTAGCTTAAAGTTCAGGTTTGTTTTTGTCTAACTTTTTCACACAGCCTTCTCAGCACTTCCAAATAGTAAACTTGGTTGACTGTTTGTCCAGTTGGTACAAATTTATAATGAACAATCTCTCTGACATCAAAAAATGTTAGCAAAATAATTTTGACTCTTGGTTTGGAATGACAACGTTTTTGGTTGTGGAGAATTGGCTGACTTCCACTATACACTTTGAGGCTTTGTTTTAGGGTCGAATTGGTTCACCCATGTTTCATCACCAGTAATAATATGGCCCAAAACATCATCTTGCCTCTCCAAAAGGTCTTGTCAAATTTTAACTCTCCTTTGTTTTGTTAATTGGTGAGCTCCTTTGGGACCGTTTTTGCACACACCTTTCTCATGCCAATATTTTCAGATAAGATTTTTTAACTGTTTCACTATCAATGTTTACTTGGTCTGCTATATTTCTCATCATCAGCCAACAATTTTGATGCACAATTTGACAAATTTCTGCAATGTTTTTGTCAGTTCTGCTAATTACTGACTGCCCTGACCTTTCTTCATCAGTGATGCTATCTGTCCCCTCAGAAGAACTGTTCATCCATTGGTACACTGCCATTTTTTTCAAGGTATTATTCCCATAAACTGGACTAAAATGTCCCCAATTTCTTGCCAGCTTAACAAGAAATTGAATGTTTGTTCATTGTTGTAATGCAAACTATGACATTCTCGTGACGGTACACAAAAACATGAAACAACAATAATGAACACCATTCAGCAAGACACTGCCCCATGTTGACATGAACACAGCTGTGAGATACAGATAGACCAAGATTATGACACCTTACCGAGTTGTTTGTACAGTGCTGTCAACATAAGTGCATGGTGGCAAGTTCACGAACTTAATTGGCAGATCTCATATATTGAATATTAAATTTTTTTCCTTTCTTAAAATGGATATACATTGTTTGGCAACTTCTGCATTATAATATGACATGATAAACATTTACAGAACGCTGGAAATGAAGGGCTTCCTGTGTGTGTTAATTCTCATTTATTTTTTCTTAAATCACATGAACTCAACAGATTTTGATGGACTCTGTCAACAGAAAGTATCCCTACTGTCCTTTTCCCCTCCCCGTTGTGCAAAACAAACTCCAAACAAACAGTTCATTTGTATTAGAAGAATCATCTTTAGATACATAAAATTAGCCCCTCACTCTTAGGAACTCATACCTCTTTAAATTTAATGCCCAGCATCTGGCAGAAATGAAGTGGAAAAGCAGCCCTAGATGAAACATCCAGAAAGCTGGAGTAGACAACAATTAGAATTAGGAAAAGAGGAGAGAGCACAGGTTGAGGCTCTCAGGAGCCACCCATCACTGAGGAAATGCTCCCTATATGTGGCCTTATGATAAAAAGGAAGAAAGGAGACAATGTGTTTTTGCTCATCTTTCTCCATTTCTTTGAGTTCGTTTTTTATTATTATTGTTAAATTTATTGGGGTGATAATGGTTAGCAAAAATCACACAGGTTCCATGTGAACAATTCTACAATACATTGTCTATGTGTTACATTATGTGCTTACCACCCAGTCAGTTCCCTCCCATCACCATATATTTGATAACCCCTCCCTCCTCTCTCCACCTCCCCCTTACCCTCAGGTAACCACTAAACTATTGATTGTGTCCATGAGTTTTTGTTTCTTTGTTGCTTTCAGTTTTATGCAACTCCATGTACGAGTGAAGTCATATGGTTCTTGGTTTTTTCTGTCTGGCTTATTTCTCTTAGCATGATGATCTCAAGATCCATCCATTTTGTCACAAATGGCAGTATTTCATCTTTTCTTATAGCTGAATAATATTCCATTGTGTATATGTACCACAGCTTCTTTATCCAGTCATCTCTCACAAGACACTGTGGTTGTTTCCATGACTTGGCTATCATGAACAGCGATGAAAATTGGAGTACATATGTCTTTGCAGACTAAAGTTTTCAAATTTTTCGGTAGATCCCCAGAAGGGGGATTGCTGGGTCATATGGTAACTCCATTCCCAATTTTCTGAGGAATCTCCACACCATCTTCGACACTGGTTGTACCAGTTTGCACTCCCACCAGCAGTGTATGAGAGTTCCTTTTTCTCCACATCCTCTCCTGCACTTGTTATTCCTTGTCTTGTTGATAACAGCCATTCTCACAGGTGTGAGGTGGTATCTCATTGTGGTTTTGATTTGCATTTTCCTAATGCAAGTTGAGCATTTTTCCACATGCCTGTTGGCCATTTGTATGTCTTCATGGGTGAAGTGTCTGTTCAGGTCCTCTGCCCACTTTTTAATTTGGTTGTTTGGTTTTTGTTGTTGTTGTTGTTGTTGTTGTTGTTGTTGTTGTTGTTGTTGAGTTGTTCCAGTTCTTTATATATTTTAGAGCATTGTCCCTTATCAGATATATTGTTTACAAATATATTTTCCCATTTGGTTGGCTGTCTCTTTGCTTTGTTAACCATTTCTTTTGCTGTGCAGAAGTTTTTAGTTTGATACAATCTCATTCATTTATTTTTGCTTTTACTTCCTTTGCCTTTGAGGTCAGGTTCATGAAGTCCTCCCTGAGCACAAAGTCTATAAATTTAGTACCAATTTTCTCTTCTACACAGTTTATTGTTTCGGGTCTTATGTGGAGGTCTCTAATTCATTGTTGAATTAATTTTAATATACTGTGACAGTTCACAGTTCAGATTCATTCCTTTGCATATTGTTTCTCAATTTTCCCAGCACCATTTACCAAAGAGGCTTTCTTTTCTCCATTGTATATTTTTTTGGTCCTTTATCAAAAATTACTTGTCCATATATTTGTGGATTTATTTTGGGTTTTTTTATCCTGTTACACCAGTATGTGTATCTGTTTTTCTGCCAATACCAAGCCATTTTTATTATTGATGTTTTGTAGCGTACATTGAAATCAGGGGGCATGATAGTTCCACCCTTATTCTTTTTATGGAGGTTTGCTCTTATCATTTTTTAAAATCAAATTTGTATGGAACCACAAAAGAATCTTTGTGGGATTTTGATGGGAATTGCATTTAATCTGTATGTTGCTTTGGGTAATATTACCATTTTAAAAATGTTAAGTCTTCTGATCCATGAACATGGAATATCTTTCTATTTCTTTGTATTCTCTTCAATTATTTTTAATAGTGTCTTATAATTTTCAATGTATAACTCCATCATATTCTTTTAAGTTAATTCCCAGATACTTCATTCTTTTGTTGCAATCACAAAAGATATTGATTCTCTCATTTCTTTTTCTGAAGTTTCATTGTTTGTATAAAGAAATGCAATTAATTTTTGTACATTTATTCTGTATCCTGCAAATTTACTGTATTCATTTATTGTTTCTAATAGTTTTCTGGTGGAGTCCTTAGAATTTTCTGTATAAAGGATCATGTCATCTACAGATAATGACAGTTTGTCTTCTCTCCCACTTTGGATAGCTTTTACTCCTTTCTCTTGCCTGATTGCTCAGGCTAGAACTTCCAGTACTGTATTAAATAGCACTGGCGACAGGGGACATCCCTGTCTTGTTACTGATTTAAGGGAATGGGCTTCAGCTCCCCATTCAGTATGATACTAGCTGAGGGTTTGTCATATATGGCCTTTATTATGTCGAGGAACTTTCCTTCTATACCCATTTTATTCAGTGTTTTGATCATAAATGGATACTATATCTTGTCAAATGCTTTTTTTTGCATCACGATGTAATCATATGGTTTTCATCTTTTATTTTATTTATGTGGTGTGTCACAATGATTGATTTCCATATGTTGAACCATCCTGGTGCTCCTGGGATGAATCCTATTTGATCGTAGTATATAATCGTTTTGATGCATTATTGTATTCCATTTGCTAATAATTTCTTTAGGATTTTTGCATCTGTGTTTATCAGAGATATTGGCCTATAGTATTCTTTTCTGTGTGTTATCCTTACCAGGTTTTGGCTAATGTAATGTTGGCCTCATAGAATGAGTTGGGAAGTATTATCTCATTTTTAATTTTTAGGAAGAATCTGAAGAGGATAGGCATTAATTCTTTGAATACTTGGTAAAACTCGTTGGTGAGACTGTCTGGTCTGGGGCTTTTGCCTTTGGGAGGTTTTGGATGATTGTTTCAATTACTTTACTATTCATTGGTCTATTTAGATTATGAAGTTCCTCTTGATGCAGCCTATGTAGACTATGTGTTTCTAGAAACTTGTACATTTCTTCTACATTGTTAAATTTGGTGGCATAAAGCCCTTCATGATATTTTCTTATAATCCCTTGTATTTCTGTGGTATCAGTCATAATTTTTCCCCTTTGTTTCCAATTTTTTATATTTGTGTCCTTTTCTTTCATCCTTTGACTAGTCCAGCCAGGCGTTTGTCAATTTTATTGATTTTTTTTCAAAGAACCAGCTCTTTGTTGCACTAATTTTTCCTATTGTCTTTCTGTCTCAGTTTCACTTAGCTCTGCTCTAATCTTTATTATTTATTTTCTTCTGCTGATGTTGGGTTTCTGTTCTTCTATTTCTAGTTCATTAAGATAGGATGTTAAGACGTTTACTTGTGATTTTTCTTGTTTCTTAAGATAGACCTGTAATAACATAAATTTCTCTATTAATACTGCTTTTGCTGTGTCCCAATAATTTTTTAAGCACTGTATTTTTGTTGTCATTAGTTTCTATGTATTTTTAATCTCTTCTTTTATTTGTTCTTTGATCAAGTTGTTTTTAAATAAGATGTTGTTTGATCTCCATGTATATGTTACATTTTCTGCTTTCTTTTTGCAATTGATCTTTAATTTCAAAGTTTTGTGGTCTGAGAATACACTTCGTAAAATTTTCATTCGTGAATTTGCTGAAGCTCGTTTTGTGTTCCAGCATTTGGTCTATCCTTGAGAATGTTCCATGTGTATGAGAAAAGAATTTAAAGTCTTGTATTGTTGGATGAAGTTTCCTATAAATGTCAGTTATGTCCACTGACTATAATGTATCACTTAAAGCTGATATTTCCTTGTTTATTTTCTGTTTGGATGATCTGTCCATGGCTGTTAAGAGAGTGTTCAGGTTTCCTACCATAATTGTGCTTTTGTCAGTTTATCCTTTCAGATCTCTTAGTGGTTGCTTTGTGAATTTGGTGCTTCCTGATTGGGAGTATGTATATTAATGAGTGTCATGTCTTCTTGTTGTTGTATTGTCCTTTTTATCATTATGAAATGTCCACCTTTGTCTCTTCTTACCTTTTTTACCCTGAAATCTGTTTCATCAAGTATCACTATGTCAACTCCTGCTTTTCTCTGGATGCCATTTACTGGGAATATTACTTTCCACCCTTTTATTCTGAGTCTGTGTTTGTCCTTTTGGCTGAAGTGTGTCTCTTGAAGAGAGCATGAGTGGATTTTGTTCTTTAATCCAGTCTGCTATTCTCTGCCTGTTTATTGGTGTATTCAGTCCATTTACATTTAGGGCGATGATTGATATATTTATACATGAGGATTTCCTATAGCCATTACTTTCTCCTTTTTTATTTATTTTTTCTTGTTGTCCCAACTCTTCCCCATTTATTTTGACTTTTTGTTTCAGTATTTCATGCTGGCCTGGCGCTGGAGAATTTCCTCAACTTCTATATGTCTAAAAATGCCATTATTCCTCCTTCATATTTAAGGATAATTTTCCTGGGTAAATTATTCTTGGCTGGAAGTTTCTCTCTTTTAATATTTTGAATATTTGATTCCACTCCCTCCTGGCTTGTAGAGTTTCTGCTGAGAAGTCTGATGATAGCCTGATGGGCTGTCTTTTAAAGGTTATAGTTTGTTTTTGTTTTTAACTTTTTCCTTGGCTGCTTTGAGAATTTCCTCTTTGTCTTTAATTTTTGACATCTTCAGCATAATGTGCCTTGGAGAAGATCTGTTGGAGCCCAAGTAGCTAGAGGGACCTATTTTCTTCTTGAATATGGTGTTCCAGATTTTTCCATAGGTTTGGAAATTTTTTGTCTACTACTTGAGTGAGCTCTCTGTGGAGTTGTTCTGCACCTTCTGCTATTTCTATTATTCTAATGGTGTTCTTTCTAATGGAGTCACATAGTTCTTATAGAGTTCTTGCAGTTCTTTTGACTCTGAAATCCCTATTTCCTTTTTCTGTATTGTTTCCATGTTTCAGTCTTTGATATCACTAATTTTTCCTCCATCTGGTTGGCCCTATTTCTTATGATAGTTGGTTCATTTCTCAGTTCTTTTATCGCATTGTTTATCTCTCAAATTTCTATTTAATTATTTTTTATATTTTCAATTTTTTTTGTTAAAATGTTCCTATTGTTTACAGATTTCCTTTCTGAGATCATTTATCTGGATCTGGGTACTCCACCAACATTCTTTCAGCTCTAGGAGTGTCTTAAAAACTGCAGCATTGTATTCTGTTTCACTTAGATCATGTATTTCCAGATCTATACATTCCTTTTCTGGAGATGTTTCATTTTCTTTCTGAGCAGCTTTGAATCCAAAGATACTCATTCTATTTGTTGTATTTCTTTTTTCTGGGAATGAGGGGCTTTTCCGTGGTAGACATAAACAGGTCTCTCTCTCTCTCTCTCTCTCTCTCTCTCTTGCTTTCTTTCTCTTCTCAGTTGGTATTGCTGTAGTGTCTTCCAATATTTTTATCTTGTTTATTTGAACTCCTTTCTCTGGGAGCTTCCCTGAAAGATGGGCTTTCCCTCTTTAAATCCAGTTGCCTTGGTCTCAATATGCCTCCTTTTTTTGGAAAATGTGGTGGACGATGATGTGCTATGCCTCTGAGATCAGTGCAGGGAAAAGCTTCTGTGCCTGTGTTGTGGAGTTTTCCTGAGCTCTATTGCCAGTTTCTGTGGCTGTAGGGTTTGTGGAAAAGGGCACAGGTTTATTTCCATTTTTTGTTTTCCAGCTGGCTATAGAAACTAAGTGGAGTTGGTGAAAGGTGGGGTTGAGCTTTGGGAAAGAGTTAGAAGCAGCAGCCAGGTTCAGTGTCTCTGGTTTCTGCCTGAGTTTGGGTGTGGTGATCTGTGGCTGCTTTGTTTCCTTTGGTAGCTTCCCTGGTTGCTGACTCTGCTGCAACACTGGTCTCTTCATTAGGGATGCTCAGGCTGGTAGGTGCAGGACAAGCCAGGAGAAGGTTGTGATCACACAGTTGTCAACCAAGTGCATGCCACTGGCACAGGTTTTCTCCTTTCTCCTGATCCCACTTTTCACCCAGGACTATATTTTATTCTGGTCAGCATTTCCACAGCAGCTGGCTATCAGTTTCAGACTTTCCAAGAGCCAATTTGTGGTCCTGGCACCACACTGCAACTGGAGGCCCCATTCTTGCACAGGGTAGTTCAGATGTTTTGTTCAGCCTCTATCCTCCCCCATGGCATGGTGCTCCAGCTGGAGCCCTAGCGTGCTGGCACTTGCTGGCATTTCAACTTGCTCACAGTCTCACAGGATTTCAATGGCTCTTGCCTCCTCTCTTGTCACCACTCAACCCCCAGCCTACCCAGGATCATGTTGTTCTTCAGTCAGTATCCCCTGGCTTCCTCCTAGTTCCTTCTGTCAGCCCCAGTGGGGTCATGATCTGCAGCCAATCATTTTCACTTTCCTCTGGTCCCTTCTTTCTCTCCTGTTCATTCCCCTTTCTGTGACCTTCAGGTATTTTATTGCGATATGTGGATCTCTCAGTTGATACTGTGCCACTCAAGGTTTCTCATGCTGGATCCTGGTTTTTCAATTGCATTTTCCAGGAGAGGTTTCAAGGATCTCCTCTCTCACTAACATCTTAGGTCCCTCTCCTTTCTTTGAGTTCTTAAGTGGGAGTGTCATAGAGTTTAATTTTTTAACCTCTTTTCTTCTTTACACCTATTTCCTTGATCATCTCATCTAATCTTGTGATCTGAAATGCCATCTCTACATTGATTATCTGCAAATTTAGAATTCCAACACAGACCTTTCCAAGAAACTCAAGACTGGCATATTTAGCTCCTTACGTAACATCTCCCACTGGATGGTTATTTGTCATCTAAAATTTATCCTGGCGTAATTAAACTCATGATTATCACTTCTATACCTGTTTCTGTGTTTTCTACCATGTCATTTAATGTCATTTTCATCCTTCACTTCTCTTTTTCTTTCACACCCCACATCCATCCATCAAGAAAACGTGTTTGCCTTGTCTTCAAAATACATCCCAAACCCAATCACTTCTCATCACTTTTGGTATGGGCCACTATCATGTGTCCCTTGTATTATTGCAATGGCTTCTTAATTTTTTTCCCAGTTCCCTCTTTTGACATCCTCCATCTGCTCTCTATTCTCAACACAACACAGTTCAAAACTATTTTTTTAGCATAAAGGCAAAATTTTACAACAATTTACGAAGCCTTATGCAATGGTGTTCTTTACCCTCCTACTGACCATCACCTCTCTCCACCTTCAGGATCTTACTCTTATTTCCAACTAACGCTCCCTGCTTTTATTCTGTTTCAAGCCACAGGGATGCCTCATTGTTCATGTTGGTCATTATACCAATATAAGGCCTTGGTTTCATGTTTCTGGATGGTTCTTCCCTAAATATCTATGTGCTTCAAAGTATTGCTTAGATGTTGCCTTCTCAATGAAGTCTTCTTTGATCAACTTATGTAAAACTGTATTGCCCGCCTCCCTATACTCTCTATCTTTGATTTATTTTTCTCCAAAATATTTATTGGTTTCTAACTTGCCATAAAATTTATTTTTTAATTTTTCATTGTTTGTTTCCCTTCCAAAAAGAATGTAGGTTCTATAACGGCAAGTATTGCCTGACAGGTAGTAATGCTCAATAAATATTTGTAGACTGAAGAATCAGAAGATTCTAATCTCAATTTGGCACAGAATTAGCCGTGTGACCCTAGATAAGTCATTTGATCACTCAGAGCCTCTATGTTCACATGTAGAAATGAGAAGATTAGATTTAAAAAGCATGGCTCAACTTTTATTGTTCATGTTAATCACCTGGGGATATTTTTGACAAGACTATTATAATTCAGCTGGTCTGATGTGCTGGCTGTCTGAGATTCTGCATATCTAATACTCTCTCAAATAATGTCAATGCTGAGCATCCATGAACCACACTTTGAGTAAAAAGGCATTACATAACTAATTAAGATTCCTTTCTTCTCTTTATCACAGGGGGAGTCAAATCACAATTGATCACTTGTTTTTAATAGACACAATTGTATTGAAACACAGCCATGCTTGTTCATTTACATATTGTCTATGACTGTTTTCATGCTACAGCAGCAAAGTAGAGTAGTTGTAACAGAGGCCATGCATGCCTGCAAAATATAAAGTATTTGCTATTTGCCCTTATAAGGAAGAATTTGCTGATTCCTACACTTTGTCAACAGAGTTGTTTTTGGCAATTATTTTGAAACTTGAGTTATTAACTGTTATTCTACTTTTTCTTAGTTTTTTAAATTGCTTTATTGTGCATCTTTAATAAAGTTTTAAGGTCCTAATGGACACAAATCATACCATTTGCTTCTTTGATGTCCATGTGAGCATATTTTTGGAAAAATTTTAAACTGAAAAAGAACTAAGAGACCAGCTAGCTGAACTCCAAACTTAACAGATGAGGCCTAGAGGGACCACTATAGACCACTCCCAGCTGACTCTTTCTTTGGGACGTGCCCTCAGCTGAGTAGGACCATCTTCCTCCAGGTTATGTCACCTTTACTGCCCCACCCCGAAGATGGCATTTCACTTATTGAATATGCGACCCAAGTCCAAGAACTGAATACTATGCAGACATAAACCCTGGCCCCTTGTCTCAATTAAGGCAATTAAGGGTGACACAGAAGGGCTGGCCCAGCTCCAGATATACTCCTGTAATTGGAGGAAGGCTCTGCTGTGATTGCATGATGGTTTACTTTCTCCCTCTGCCCATCCACCTGCTTCACTCGCCCACAAATATTACTCCACTTCTCCCTCTACGAAGTCCAGCTCCCTTAGCTCCCCTCACACACTCACATATGTATCCTGCACACAAACCTTGAATCTGTTTCTGGAGAACCTGAACCAGGGCAGTAAGAGTTACTTGGACTTTCTTTTGACTCAGTCACTATGGATTCATGGGAACAGCTTGGAAGTGGGGAGTAACAACAATGAAGGAGTAGAAACAAAAAGATCAATGTCACTGCAGGATTGAATTTGCCTTCAGTTTGAGAAGGAACCAACTGGATTAAAAGCATTAGTGCCAGGCTCCTGAGCAGTAACTCGAGACTCTGTGTGCCATTATAGGCAACAGAGCCTGTGCCAGCCACATCAGAGTGGCAATGAAGCCCTTAGTATTTGACCTCAGGGACTGGCTCAGGGGCTGACAGCTTCTCCTGATAGACATCACAACAGTGATCAAAAGGGGAGGAAGAGAACCCCATATACGATGGCCAATAGGACTGTGTTAAAAAATATGGGAAGTATCCCTTGAGGTCCCATAGAAACAGTTGGCCAGGTGAAGAAGGAGAAAAAGAGGATATAATTCCTGCAGTTTTAGATGGACTGCACCAGAGAAATATGATTTGGGTAAGAGCATGATCTTATTTATACTCCTCAGTTGGTGTGGCCTGGGGAGACATTGGCTAAGACTCATGGCTTCTTTCATTATACCCCATTGCTCTATTAAATTCTATTCCCTGCACCTTCAGAGCAAATAATTCCACATAACACTGCTTTCTTTGATCCATGTGACTGCAAGGATGAATGTCAGCTCCCCTCCCCCACCAATCCTGCCATAGCCCAAGGCACAATCAATTTCAATATGCAGGGGGAAATAGACCACACAGGATCTATGTCCTCCCAACAGGGACCTGACATATTAACTGTTGTAATGCCTCTAATTCAGTCTGTTTACTTTGGGATAGGCCTGTCTCTCCTGCTCATCATTTTAACCCATACATTGGCTATGTCATGACTGTTTAGAGTGATGGGGGTGATCCTCAGGGCATAGTCATGAGAAGCCTGATGAGGGAAGAGCTACAGGGAGCCCATCTCCCTTCAGGGTAATGATGACTAATTCCATTCACAGCCCTCACCTCCTCCTGGAAATCTTCTCTTGCCTTTTAAATTGACATCTGTCAGAGAGAATGAGACTCTGCTTGTGTCACTGCGTGATGCATTGGCCCAGTTGAAGCACTCCTTCTTGTCATGAAGGGAGACAAGTGAGAGAAGTGAAGAATAGCAGAGGAGGGAAAACTGGGGCGGCAGAGGGTGGGCGGTGGGGTTCCAGGAAGATGAAAAATGAACAGAGAGAAGGGAAACATCGTCAACCAAATGCCATTATTTTGATCTGAACACTTCTGCAGCTTTTCTGACATAGAAGCAGACTATTGAGATGATCTCACCACATGTATGTTATAGCTCTAAATAGCTCATGTTGGTGTATTTTTCAGAAAGTATCTCTGTGAGAAGCAAGTAACTTGGGGCTGGGTTGTGGCAGGTGATTCCATATAAGTAACTTTTCTTTTTAAACTGCTTAGAATCTACAACAGGATTTTGAGCCTTCAGACATTATTAATTAGCTACAGTAAAAGACGATTCTTCAAATGAATATCTCTGTAGATTATCAGTGTTGAGCTGATAATCATGTAGTCACATGCATGGCTTTTGATAACAAATAAATGGGCATCCTGGAAGTCAGCCTTGAAAGTAGAAAAAGCAAACAAACAAAAACACACTTCTTCCACTTTATGTTGTATCTCAATTATTCTCTTTTATTAGAAAGAATTTTTTTCTTTTTTCTTTTGTTTTTGTTTAAACTATGCATGCCTTTGGGCTTTAGAAGACAAGCAGATTCAAACTTGAGTTTGGCACAATCTTCCATCCTCAAATAACATGGTAAAATGGCATCAATTCATTTCACTAATCTATGTCCTGCCTTTAAAATGAACAGTCAAACATTATAATTTTCTCATTACATGGAAAAGTCTCTATGATTTTAAAATTTTATTTTATTAAATTTGATACAATGAACCCACAAAAAAAAAAAGCCGTGGTTGAGAGAGCCAGTTAATGTTTGGCTGATTGTTTACCTCTCATCTTGGAACAGGTTTTGGCTCAAAACTGACTCTCCAGCAAAACCAGAAAAGGTCTGAGAGAGTCTGGCCCAGCTCCCAGACATTTTGGTTGGGTGATTCTCAAGAGGCCAGTGTGTTCCTGAGGATAACCCAGGCGGCTTACTGCTGGCCGGGATGAGTTCTGAAATCGTGATCTGGAACGGTGCCCTGTCAGTCCTGGAGAGAACCCAAAGCCATAGATCTGCTTTAGAATGAGTCTGATCTCCTGCCAGTGGGGACAGCTGAGGTCAAGGGCAGGCTTTTCAAGGTCTTTTTGTACTTAGAGGAACTCTCTGCTCTCCTTCAGCCCAAACAGAGCTCAGCTAGGGCCAGGAAGGTGTAGATAAGCAACATTCGCCACTGCCTGGCTTGCTTGGGTGGAGAGCTTTGGTTCATGCCCCTTGACTTGTGCTGTGGCACACCTAAAACAAGGAATAATGACAATATTTATTACCATTTACTGAACAGCACCAGGCACCAGGCTAGCTTAATTATAAAACAACTGAAGGTA
Source organism: Lyroderma lyra (assembly GCA_004026885.1). NCBI lineage: Eukaryota > Metazoa > Chordata > Mammalia > Chiroptera > Megadermatidae > Lyroderma > Lyroderma lyra. The sequence goes on along the minus strand of PVJL010000592.1, from coordinate 121,537 downwards.
AAAATTATTGTACTTCTGCTTGTTGGTCTTCCCCATCTGGACTGTAAACTCTTTGAGGAGGAGGCATATTTTGGGTACTGCTCTTCTCTAATCAGAGTGTCTGGTGGCAGCAAGAATTTAATAAATACTTAATAAACTCAAGAGGGTCACATAGGATACTCAAATTCACACAACTAACAAATGGCAGTAAGATTTCAACTTAGGTTGGTGTGCAAAGTGAGAGGTAGCCCCTTGTGCTACCCTGCTATCTTGCCTTTTCCCTTTGCGTGGTTGAACAGACCATGCTGATTTAGGTGTGCAGTTCTTGAAGAAGGAAAGACCTCGAGAAAAGTGGAAAGGGGTCAGCTCAGAAAGATCACAACAATGCTGCTGTTATCAGTATTTCCACTCTGCCCAGAAGGGAGCCAAAGAATTGTCATTCATTAAAATATTATAATGCTTCTTCTTTCTATAAATATGGGCATCTGTGTGGAAGGGAGAATTATCTGCCGGCAAAGTCACTCTGTTTGGAGTTTTCATTTCTCTTGAGCACAAATAGTCAAGTGAGTAATTTACTAACATATTCACTTAACTTACTTCTTAAATGAAATAATTAGAAGTGGGATTCTGTTGTGTCTGCCAGTCTGTAATAATAATAATGAAAATAATATAGTTTTACTCTTCATAATCTACAAAGTACTTCCACATATATTTTCTTTTCTTTAGAATCAAAACTACATATGGATCTAGGCAAGGAGAGTATTATTTCTATCATATGGATACAAAAACCAAACGAGAGAGAGAGAGAGAGAGAAAGAGAGAGAGAGAGAGAGAGAGAGAGAGAGAGAGAGAGAGAGAGAATATGATTTTTCTGAAGTTACATAGCTAGTAAAAAATGGAGGATCAAAATTCAGATTCTGACTCTGGTTTACTATTATTGTTTATTTCACTCGTGGTTCCCAACCCTGGGTGAATATTTGAATGATTCAGAGATGCTTATTTAATTGGTCTGGGATCAGGGCCAGTCAACAGTATTTTAAAAACAAACCCAGATATTTGTCCATCCAGGTCTAAAAATGAACCACACTCCTGTCTGTTAACAAATAGCTTACTTGGCCAGGTATAAACTGGGACATGCCATTTTGTCACTCTAATAGAAACATCTCTATTATGACCTAATATTTGCAGAATTATTGATATAAGATATTAGTTTCCCAAGGGCTATTGATTTTTCAAGACACCTTACAGGCAATTTGCCATTCTTTAGCATTTGTAAGACTGAAAATTTAATTACTGAGTTTATGACCATTTTCTCCATTACTAACCACACACAGAAAATTTTCCTGAGGCTAGAAACCATGTCTAATTAACCTAAGGGTTACTTAGACTAAAGAAAAGGGGACTGAAAGCAAGTTAATGAGTCCAATTATTTCCCTCAAGCCCAGAAAGGGCATTTAGCGACATGATTCCCTTGGACACAAAGCAGGCAGACTTCCCTCTCAGCTTCCTTACAGTTTTTCCCCCCAATAAACTGAGATTTGGCTAAAAAGAGAGTACTGTGATAGCTATGAATGATAATGGTGGTTGTGTTTTATATGATTTCCAAAAAGTGAAAAGGATATGCACAGTTAGAGTCATTTAATGCAGAGAAGAGGCAAGATTTGTCAAGATAAATATTATAGTATTATTGATTGTATTAGTCAAGACAACTAGGCTGTGCTACAACAGCAACCATACAAAATTCTCAATGCTTTAATATTTCTCAGCCCATACCTCATGATCCATGTTGGTTGGTAAGGGAGAAGAGGGAGGGGCTCTGCTCCAGTGACTGTGTCACATAGAGGGCCACCTTCTTATGATTGGCCATCTGGAATGTGCAGCCTTCTTAGCTGCCATGTTAGTGGAAGAGCTTGGAAATTGGTCATGGACTTTTCTGTACTTCTCTTTGTAATTGATACACACGTATTCACATTTTTCTGGCTCCAAACTAGTCACTATGCTCTTTCTTAATTGCAAGCAGACTGGGAAACATAGGCAAATGATGCAAAATTTTGTGGACAAAACTCTCTTGGCCACATAAGCCTCTAAAATGCCAGATATATGGCCCTTCCCCATATTTTGACCAAGATTTGCTCCTTAGGACACCCCAGCAATACAGTTTTTTGCCTTTTTTGGATGGGGGAACAAGTTTCTCTCCAATTACTTACCTTAAAGGTAGAAGCATAGAAAAACTGTTGATAAGCTACTATTTCTACAAATATTAATAGTAAGTTAAGTAATGAAATACTTATTCTATTGGGAAAGGTGATTATGTAGTGATCCTGGGGCCTTTCACATTTATTTATCCATTCATCTCTTCATTCATTTCTTGCCAACTATTTCCTAGAATTTAAAAATTAGAATAGGCTTGCATTGTATGACTTAGGCACTGTTGTGCCAAGATTTGGTAGTCTTTTGTGTGCCTTTCCAATTCCACTAAAGAATTAAAATTACAATTTTTTTTTCATGAGCAAGGTTTTGCATCATTGACAAAAATCCATAATGAAGAATAAACTAGACAATTTTGAAAAGAATATTACATTAGTTTCTCCAGAATGCTGGAGGCTGAGTTCTCAAGATGCTCTCTGCTTAATGAGATGCCCTTAGGAAAAAATAAGAGATCTTTTTTATAATATCTCCATTCGGCAATGGTTTCTTCCACCACCCATGTTTCTCTTCATAGAAGTAATCGGGACGACGAAAAGCAAGCCAGCCAATTTGGTAGCTTCAAGATGATGTTTGAAACATTCTCCCATTACAATGAGCAAGTTTCAGGACATTTCCTTTCCTAAAGCTATTTATAGTAGCTCTTCCACTTTGATCATTAGGCCTGAAGATCTTTGTTAAGGATAAAAAATTCTATCTAGAAGAAAAAATAAAGGGGAAAAAATTCAAATGACATCAATCAACTTCTAGAGTTGTTTGAAGAAATATTAAAACTTTTTGTTTCACTATCAATTCACCATGAAAGGTAGATAAAATCTGTTTCTGTTGTAAATAAGTAAGATTTTTAAAAATTTTGTCAGTGTGCTAATGAATGTTGTTGCATGTAGTGCCTTGTAGGTACTCAGTCTTTGATTATCATAATTTATTAAAATATACTTTGTAATAATCCCGCAAAGGAAAATATTTGTTTGCTGAAATATTTTAAGTAAATTGATCCATATCAATACTAAGAATACACAATATCTATGGAAACTATTCCATCAACACATATTCTTTTTAATCATAAATAGGATGCCTTACACTTAAAATTTTGCAAAACCACCCAGTTCTTATAGTTAGAACAGTGGTTCTCATCCCTGGCTACACATTAAAATTACTTAGGCAGCTTTTATAAACTAGTGATGATTGAGGCCTGCCTAAACTACTTGAGTCAGAGTCTCTGGGAGTGAGGCCCAGACATTGATATGTTTTTCAGTGCTCCCTTGATGAGTCTAATGTGCAATCAGTGTTGGCAACCACTGATATAGAATGCTTTCTTACCTCTCCAGCTGACAGCAAGATAATGTCAACTTACTGTTTTTACACTTTTTGCCCTTTTTGAAAAAGTAGATATGTACTCTCCTCTTTTAAAAAGTAAGTTCCTGGAGGGTAGGTTCTATGTCATTTTCGTGTTCCTACAGTTTCTAGTGAGGTGCTGGCAGGCACCATGCTGATTGAGTGGCATATTATCTTATCATCTGAATAGATCTAATTCCAGATTTTTAATTCCATAAATTCAAAGGAGCCCCTTTCAACAGAGTAGCAAAGTAAGGGTTTATGAAGAAATGAAAAGTGAAATTAATGATTAGTAATGTGGTGATTCTTGTCCAGATAACACCTGCAATGTAACAGCAGGTGATTTTCCTGACATGTTCTTGGAGAAGAAAAAGATGAATATGATGATTTTCTTCAAATATATTCTGTACAGTGTGGTCTACCATAACTACAGTTGCTCTAGCAATAATATCAATAAGTGGAAAAGACTCATTTAGGAACTAGATAAAAACTTACCTTTTTCTTTCAGAAGCTATAATAAAAAGATGTTTAACATACAGCTATAATTTGCTATCATAAACAAAAATAATAAAAGAATTGATCAAAATTGACCAGAATGAATACAAACGTTTACGTCTCAGTTACCCATCAATTTACACATCCAAGAATGTGTTCTTTGTCACTATCACCTTTTATCTTGTCTAAGCAACTTACTTGCAACACAGCTCACAACTGATGACGCTAAGTAGGTGAACCCTTTGTTACCTGGTGAGCCAGCTCCATAACCAAGGCAGCTGTGCATTCCCCCAGGGGTTGCAACAACATTTTTCTTCACAGTGATAGCTGGACAGTTACTAACCTTTACTGAACTATGAACACTAGCAGTTTTGCTCTGTAGTTGTTTATACATTAAGTCATTCAAGCAGTGTATTAAAGATTTTTGCCATATATTCACAACTCTTATGCTATTTATAACTCATTTAATAAATTTAAAACAATTCACTGTTAATTAATTTAAGTTAAATGGATTTCAAAAGGAAATTTCAAACACTGCCATAAATAGATGGTGCCTGTAACAGGACATATATAAATATTAAAATAAAATGTGTTTGTTCATTCCACATACCACCAGTAGTATGAGAACCTCCACACCATGGAAACACCAACGTAAGTAAAATTGTATTCTTTCATTATCAGACGTATCATAGATATCATGTTGCCAAAATTCATGCCATTCCAAAAATGCCTGAATTTAGAAACACCTCTAAATTAATTAATAGGGCAGATGTAGATGGATAGGAAAAAGTAGAACCCTGGCTATTTCCAAGCTCTTGAGGAGGTGAGTAGTTAAACTTCAATAAATTGTATAAAAAGAAGAATCAGAGAGAACTCTCAACGTGCACCTTTGGAGGCATTTTACTAATGTCCAAGCTGGATTTATAACACCCAGGCAGACAGATAACAGAATATAGAGCACTTAAGCATTATAACAATTTATAAACATTTCTTTATGGGCCCATATTTCTTTGTTCACAGGTTTACTAATGTTCCTAGACCACCACTCCAACATCTATGACAGCAAGGGACACATTCACTGTTGGAGTCACAGTGCTAGACCCGTAGTGATTGCTAAATTCATGTTTGTTATATAAATGACTAAATACTCTCTTTCACTCTTTAAAATTCTCCACTTCCAAAGTGAAGGTTTTCTTCATTCATATTCTACTCTGATCTGAAATATATAAAGCTATTACGGCAACCTCCAACCCACTTTTTGTCTTGCTGCTGTCTCCCCCTGGTCACCCTCTTCTCACCCAGGAAATTCTCACTTGCTCGTCTTCTGTGACAACTGACTCCTCCACTCAGGCAAGTGTCTATCGACACCTGGTGACTCAGACCTCAGACTCTCAGGAAGCCATGCCACGGGAGAGACTGACAACGGTAAAACACATCTTGTCATCTTATATTATAACCCAGAGCACAGGATTGGCTTGACTTCCTGACGTCAAAAAATAAAAATGACGGACTTGGCAAGTATCCTAAGAGACTTCGCTAGGAGCTTCCACTGCTGAAACAGCATCTTAGATGTTTCTTCCTCTCCCCACTTTCCATTCATCCTTGTTCTGTCATCACAGATATTACCCTAACAAAGAATCTAGGAAAACTAGGACAAGGGAGAAGAGAGAGAGAGAACGAGAGAGATGGGGAGAGGGGATGTGGAACACCCTGGTTTCCAATACCCATAAAAAATTTGTTTTTAATTCCCTGGCTATCACAGATAGAGGCTGCTGCTAGCATTTAAGATAAGATTAGTTGGTGTTGTGCTATCAGCACCTCCACATTTTCCCTGCAGGGATTCCTTCTGACAGGCCGAAGCTGGAGGCATGTCTCAGGATTAACACAAGCTAATGATTATACACTAAAGCTTTGGAACTGTTGGACTAATAGGATTAAGCAATAGCAGATGCAGGTCCCCGTTCAGGTTAAAAACGCACTTTTTACATTACAAAGTCAGACAGATCCCTTTGAACATGCAATGAATATGGATGTTTTCAATTATCACAGTCTTCCAGGGCTATACGATATGGTAAATTAATCCCTTTAGAACATCGGAAACAGGACAAAATAGGCTTCTTGAAGCTGAAATCCCTCGTTTTAGATTTTCTTTCATGGGGATAAGCAGCGGTGCACCTCACATAATTAATCTTATTACAAACAGAGAGAAAAGGAAAAAAAAATTTTAATGTGTAAAAATTGTTCAAATATTTGAAAAACTTAGAAAAAGCCCTTTGAAATCAACATCTCTTAATTAATTTCCAAACAGTCAAAAACACAAACAGAAGGTTTGACAAGCAAATATCTGGATGGGCATTGGGGTGGGTTTGCATTTCTCTAACGCCTCAGGCTGGTAGTGCAACAAGGAGGAAGGAAAAAAATTAAGGTCACTTAAAAAAATGAACAAAATAATAACTGCCAGTAGAAAGCACTGTTTCTAAGATATTGGAGTTGATCTGCTCTTAAGCTCCAGGTCCTGGGAGGAAGAGGAAAGGGGGAGGGCATAGTGAGATATTTATATTTCACTGCTGCATGAAAGGGGCTCTGTTTCCCAGTAGATAAAACCATCCCTCAGAATTGCTCAAAAGTAAATCCCCATTATTGCAATGAAATGGGGTTCAATGTGGACATGGCGGGGGTGAACATCAGGAGCTTCGTGTGTTTGATTAACTTCAAGGGGAGGGGAAAAAAAACAAAAACAAAAACAAGTATTTATCAGGCAGGACTGACTTTCTAGAGAAAGCTATTTGAACGGCCAGCAGGGAGTGGAAGCAGTTTCACAATAATCAGAATAAAGCAGGCTTACCATCATGGGTTTGATTCTTTGAAAAATTTAAAGCCCGTATATGTATATATGGGCTGAGCAATTGATATAAACCCACATTAACAGGTCCTAGAATCATGCACCCCTAAATATCACTCCCCACTTCAAAATGTGGACAAATTACATGGCAAGTTTCTCCAACAAACAAGAATCCTGTTTTTTTCAAAAATACAACACAAAACAAAAAAATTTTTAAAGGAAGAGGTTTCCTTCATTGAGTCTATTCTTTGGTTTTTATTATACTTAACATGGTTTGTTTCTAGAAAACTACAATGGATACTTTTATCCAAGATTCAGATAAAATCTGAAAGAAACTAACACTTACAGCAGCACAAGAGAAATGGGATATAACTACAGACTGTTCACTCAAGCTCCTATTTAATCAGTCAATCAAAAATATTCAGGTGTCAAATTATTAATATTTCAGTTTCCTAGATGACCCAGTACAACTGGAAAACTTTTGACCAGGATTTTCTATGAATATCAAAAGTGTAATATGCCTGCTTCAAAAATACTACTTGGACAGACTAAAATACGTAAACTAAATACCTAAAGAGGCTAGCAAACTTTCATAAACAGTCCTATTTTTAAAACATTTGATCGAAAAAGTCACTTCTTGACAGTATCAAACGAAAGAAATTATTTTAACTGGATTACTTGGCATTCTTCTCTCTCTCTCACTTCTCTGTTAGTTGCACAATAAATTCAGAAGATATAAACTGGTTTTCAGATAAAAATTTTTATCCCAGTGAACAGCATCAAGGAAAGTATGTGAAATATGTATGTTCTTTCCTTTCTTGAAAGAAAAATGGCAATTGATCATTGGTTCAAATACACGTAATCCTCCATAATCATCATGCATATTTCAAGGACCTACATTAAGACAAGTGCTACTTAGTTTTAATGTGCTTGTGGGTCAACTGGAATTGTGGCTAAAATGGAGCTCCAGAGGAGAAGGTCTGGGGTGGGGCCCCAGAGTCTGCTTTTCTAACAAGGTAGCACAAATGTTGATGGTCCAGGAGACACACAGATTAGCTGTGAAGGTAAGACACAAATATATGAGAAAGGAAATGTGCTAAGAGGTTTGACCATTATAATTTGGAAAGATTAGACCTAAGAAGGTAATGCCACAGATGAAAAGTCTTTACATGCTTTACACTAATGCTGCACAAAGTTTAATATTAATTAAAATTAGAAATAAGTTACTACATTCCTTACAACAGGCATGCATTGGATAGAATGACAATTACTGAACAGTGAAAGCAAAAGATTATGTCACCGAAAGTATTATTAGAATCCTGATGTGTATTCAGGAACACAATGAAAAGAGCTACACTCTTGAAACCCTATAGTTAGAGTATGTCTCCCTGACACAACCACTTGAAATGCATGTAGTTTTTAAACGAAATTTTATTATTAACCAATGTGTCACATTCCATTTTCCTAATCACCATTCCCATCGACTCTCACACTCTCCTTTGCAATCTGCTTTGGTTGTTGTCTTTGAACTATGTGCCTTTCCCAAGTGAATTATCTGAAGCTAGAAATGACTGAATCTGTGGTGATTTAAACCCTCTGAACCCTGTCTTCTTCTCTATTGTCTAAATCACTTCTTAAATGGCTGTCAGACACTTACCTCTCTGATCAGAGATGTTCATTAAATAAGTGATTAAAAAGCATAGTAGACGTGGCTAATTGCTGAAGGGCCAAAAAGGGACATTAAACGCATCTTATGTGAAACTTTCATCGATAGTTAGTAATACGTTAAATGTTGCCCTGGTGTCTTGAACTAGTTCACGGTCTTAAACTTGTAAGTAGAGTGACTTTGACTATGGGGAAAAACTAACTGCATATTATTTTTCCACAGGGCTCAAAACCATTACACTAAAACTAGCCAAATATTCCTAATTCTAGGGAACATGTTATTTTAGCCTTCTTGTTGATGACTCAACATTGAGCCTTGCTGCTACTAGGATGCCAGCAGAGATGACATTTTGCAATCCACAGTAGCAACATGTCCCCTGTCTGGAGGCGACCTGAGAAATAGTTCACTTCAAATGGGCCTCTAAACAGCTGTCAGGTCAGCATAACTTTAAGTCATTACCTATCTGAGCCATGTTGAACCAGTGACTTTTAAGTGGTGAAAATCTCTGTATCATGTTACTAATCTCACTGGCTAGCAGTGGCTGTGTCAACAACCAACATTCCCTCTTAGTAAGCAGGCAAAAATAATCCACTACCCCTGATGTGGAAGTGAAAGTAGTTGAGAGGTTGGAAAGTTCAGGAAGTGAGGAAGCTCAAAATATGCTTCCTCAGAGCTTTGCCTCCAGAATGATTCCAGAATGACAGCTTCTAAATCACAATGTGCCACAAAAGGATTCACTCCAACTTCTGATCTGTTCATGTTTAGGAAGGCGCACCTTCCTCCACAAAGACATATACTGCCTTCCTCTGCTCTTCATTAGCTCTAGAGCTGGGACCTCTTTTTTTCTGAACAGTTAACAGCTCGGAATTAAAATTAAGGAAATAAAGAGGAGCTATAAGTTTCTAACTATGATTGCTTATAAACCCTTCAAGTCTATACTCAAATCGCTTCCCTACAGTTTTGCTCAATTGATTAACTTCAACTAGTTTTACTAGTCATTTTACTTTCACAATCCACTAAAGCCTTAGATAAAATGCATTTCTTGTTCCTTCTTGGGCCTTTAATAATTAGCAGTGTCTACTATGTCTTTTAATCTCTCATTTAATGCATGCCTCTAATCTTTAATAATTTAAAAGAATATCAAGCCAAGTATCAATTAAAGAGAACTGTTCTAGGCAGCATAAACAATAAGTGTTAATTTGTGGGAGAAAAGCACATAAAGCCCTATTGCTTTCTACTTCAAGAGCACTCGAAAACTATGGGATTATTTCAAAACATTACACTTCACTGCTATTTATTTCAGTTAGCTTACAGGCAAAATTAAATAGAAAAATAGAAACATGAAGCATTTTATTCAGATTCAAAAGAGAATCATGCATGGAAATATCCAATCTAATTGTTATTTCTGAGTATTTAACAACTGACCCAACTCATCCCCACGGTCCAGGTACACTAGCTAGCTTCAGCTACAATTTAACTATTTGCTTTTGACCCTTCCAATTTCCTAACTCATCTCAAAATCCTCGATTGTCCCACATATATAACCCATGGAAATGGTTCCTGTTACCTCCAAGGACAAGGCTTCCACACTCTTTAATAGGTTTTGTAAGTGATCAATATTGGGCCATTGGTAATTCTTTAGTCCTAGGAGATGATTAGAAGAAAGCTCAAAAGGATGTTGTTTTTTTAATAATCCTGGAATGAGCCCAGGAATCATCGTCCAAACTGAATCTAAGTCACCTGAAGGAGTCTTCCATAGACTGTTTACAAAAATACGAGCAATATTTTCCTCCTTGTACAATCATCTTTATAGTGTGACTTTGCAGCATCTCCCATCTTAAGGTGGAATCTAGTTTCACACCCTTTGAATTAGGACTGGCTTTGTGATTTTCTGTGGTGTATAACATGTGACTGAAGTACAGTTGTGCCAGTTCTGAGCCTGGCCTTAAGACACCATGTGTATTTCTGCTTGCTCTTTTGGAAACTAGCCCAGCTGCTTGTGAACAAGCCTGGCCTACTCTGCTAGAGGATGAGAAACTGTGTGGAGAACTTAACTGTAGCAGCTAAAGGTCATACCAGCCAGCTAATCTCAGCTAACCCAACAGCTAACCATCCATACAATGCAAGAACCACAGGCCCAAAAGCAGAAGAACCACCTTATGAAGCCCAGCCAAAATTGCTGACTGACAAATCATAAGTCAAATAATTGGATGTTATCTTAAATGTTTAAGTTATGGGGTGGTCTATTATCCAGAAACACCTTGTTGATATAATGTCACAGATTTTACTTGTTGGACTGCTGGGAGTTTTTAAGGCCCCCAACCATCCGTCACTAACAAAACCAAACAGATTTTCAAAGCTAGACTTTAAATTTCCAAGTTACTTCCCACCTAGTTAGGGGTCACTATATCACTGCATTCAACAATTTCTCAACTATCTGCAAATGTGATTACTGTACACATTTCTAAGACATTCACAATAATGATCCTGATTGCTATGAAACCTGAAATCCTAATGTTTCCCACACATGAGATTTATTCCATTAATCACAATATTTCCCACACATGAGATTTATTCCATTAATCACAATATTAAAAAATATTTTTGATTAAAAAAAATCACCATTCTTATCAATCATCTTACCCCCACATATTCATTTGGATATCTCAGTAGCAGTCAGAGGATGCTTCAACAACCCTTAAACCAACAGCTTTCTCAGCATTACACATATTTGGGTACACATGCCAATCACACCATCAATGTCTTCATAAGCATTTGATTACAAGTTAATTGGAGGAATAACTCATATGCCTCTTCCTTAATATACCAATTTAATGAATAACTACCTCAGAATTCTGATACTTTCTGATGAGACCAGCAGATAAGGCTAAACATGCTCTGGGACCAGTCACATCACTGATGTCATCTAGCTTTTGCTTGCTGGTGGAGATAACTATGTTGAGATGTCAGTTTTGATGTCTGTCCTAATTTGCTTAAGCACCCAGTCAGACATAGATTAGAAAAGGAGCTCATGCAGCAGAAGGTGGAGGTGCAAAAAATTATATTGCATTTTTAGTTTGTTTGTTTGTTTCTTTTGCCCATCTATGAGTTCAACTGAACAAAAACTTGCTTTCTTTATCTTGGAATCCAGAGCCTGGTCTTCTTCAAAGTGGAGGCAACCTGCTCTCCAGGCCCTAGGGTGCCTCTGCTCCTATTTTTCCCTCATCTGCAAACAGTGCAATCATTTCCAAAAGACCAACTCAGATTAAATACACCATGCATTCACATTTTTTACTGTAATCCATTTAGAATACAAATTTCTGAACCTATAAAGAGTGCTTAAACACCATTTTGCCTTGAAGACTACTCACTATTTAGAGAATCCAAAATATTAATCTCCTTTAAACACAGATATTAAATGCACAGTCCAACTTTTATTTGATTCCTTGTATATTCTAAGAAATCAATGTCAATATTCTATTTGTTTAAAAATTAGGAACTTTAAATAGTTTATTTTTTCTAAAACAAAATTAGTCCTCTTCATGTTTCCATAGATGTTAATAAAATAGCCATTGTTAATCTCATTGCAAAGATGTGAACATAGACTGATGCATGAAGTGGGTAAATGAGAGAAACTATTATGCAGGTTTATTTTGAAATTCAGTCTTGAAATCATTAGCTATGCAATAGGCCAAATTAGGCCAAAAAAAAATGCCAAATTTACAGCTCTGACAATGAAACATAAGCTTATATTTGAAACAGGAAAAAGACTTAGATTTTCTTGAAATTATGTTCACTATTTCTTCAGCTTTGTAAAAATGAAGTGTTTTTGCATAATAAAAATTGTAATACTAGTGAAACATATCCAAGCACTGTGCTATGCCTGTCAAATACATCACCTCTTTTAATTTTTATAACAACCCTGTGAGAGAAGCATCATTATTTCTGTTTTCTGGACCAAAAAAAAAAAAAAAGTAATAATAAAAATCCAGAGCTTGCTCACTGTCATGCATTCAGCTCTTCTGACTCCAATTGTGTCATCTTAATGGTGAGGGCACTGAGCACATAAGAACATCAGTGCTTTTGAAACTAGAGAATATAATTATGGTTGATTTATCTTGCTTCCTGTAATGTTGTTTTATTATTTTCTAAAAAGAGTAATTTCTAAAATCCTGCTTTCTAATATCTATGGAATAAAGTAAATCAAGTAATTTTCTTCTGTACACTAAACTCTCTGGCTATGCTGGCTTTGGTTAAACTGCAACTTTTCATAATAGCCCATCACAAGCTACTTATTGGCCCAGGATTACTGCCGCATATATGACTCATGGTTTTATTCTACTCAAGAGATATCTCTGAGAATCAGGGAAACACCATCATGTGTTACCTCTCAGATTGCCCTACTTGTTTTCCTAGAGTCTGAATTCCCAGAAACTTGGCTAGGGCATAAGATTCTTAAAATAATGAAATAGTCAGACCACACAGGACACAGAGCATCAGAAAGTGTCCCCATTCTTCAACTCATACAACCATCATTACTGCTTGCAGTAGCAGGATTTTGTAATTGCTTTTTATCAACATATAGAAAAGGTTTTCTAGACAGATTTTTTTTCAAGAAGTATATGCTCATCCCACAAACTAATTATTAATTACAAAGGTAAACATACACCATTACAATAAAGAGATATGACAATCACCACCTAAAGCAATACAGTAGAACAACCTAATATCCTAAGTCTCTATTATGAAGCAATATGAAGTACATATGGGACCCAAAGAGTGTTCTTACCAAAAACATTTATGTGACTCAAAACATGAGGAAAAAAGCAAATACAGCATGTGGGACATTCCACGATTCAACTTACCTGGATTCTTTAAAAAATTAATGCCATAGTGAACAAATAAATAAAAATGGTAGGGTCATTAGTGTCCCAAATTAAAATAGACAAAAGACAAATAATAATCGATGCAATGGGTAAAAGTTGGTTCATTCCTGGATTGGGAATAAGTAACTACAAATGATATTTGTTTTCAGGCAAATGGAAATTATGCAAGACTGTATATTGGATGATATTATCAAATTAATTTTTAATATATGAAAATAGTTCTGTGGTTAAATAAATGTCTTTATTCTTAGGAGATACATAATATATTGAAATATGTATGGGTAATATATTTACAACTTATTTTCATGTGGTTCAGGGGGAAAAAAGTGCATCCAGAGAGTCAGATGTATACAGTCATGCCCTGTATAACAACCTTTCAGTAAATGACAAACCACATTTATAACAATGGTCTCAAGATTATAGAATGTAGAGATAAATGTATACATAAGCCAAGACGGCAAAATATTAACAGTTGATGAATCTAGATAAAGGGAATGTACTGTTGATTGAACTATTTTTTTAACTTTTCTGTAGTTTTAAAATTTTTCAGTATAAAAGGTAGAGGAAAAACACAGAGCGAGTATCCAAGATGCTACGTTACGTACTTTCCCTTCAAAGTACTGCTCATCATTTCTAACCCCAAAAACACACACACAAAGAAAAAAATTGAAGGTCATTATATGTAAATAATATTTTAAATTTTACAAAAGCCATTTATTTCTGAAAATGAAATATTAACATTCATCTTCTGTTCAATTCTGGATTTGATTTCTCAATGAAAAGGAAGTTGCCATGTTCAAAGACATCAGGGAAATACAGGGAAGAACCAATGGCACACGCTCATGAAGGACCTAAAACTCTTCAATATCTAAGTGTTTGTAGTATCCCTAAAATATCAAGGGACACCTCCAGTGTCACCTCAGAGCACACTTGGTGCACACACCTGGTTTGTCTCTTTCCACTCTTATGGGACTCATCTGTTTACTTACCTGTCTTCTTTGAGGGCACTGGCTTTACCGTATTTCATTTATTTATTCCTTCATTTATCTATTCAGTCAAAATTTATTCATTGAGGGCCTATACATATATCAGACACTGTTCTATGCAGTGGGGATATTGCAGCAAAAAAAATATGAAGAATTACCTGATCTCAAGAACTTTGCATTTTAGTAAGGGGGAGAAAGACAATAAACCAATAAACAGGTAAAACAATTATAGTCTATCCTATAAATGATGAACACTATTGAAAAAATAAAGAAAATGGAAATGGGAAGCATGTAAGTTTAAATTGACTTATCAGAGAAGGACTCACTGAGAAAGTGACATTTATAAAAAAATAAGGAAGTCTGTTACATTAATATCTGAGGAAGAATATAGACCCTAAAGTGTGAGAGTGCCTGAAGTGTTCAAGGGATAGCAAGAAGGCTGATTTGGCTAAAACGGTGTAAATAAAGTTAGAATTAAGGATTTTAAAAAAGCGGGTAACACAGTCTGGATCAAGTTCTTAAAAAAATCATTCTGGTTAATCTGTTCAGAATAAACTTTGGGAATGAAAAGACACTGGGACTATAGCTATAATCCAGGTGAGCTCTCTGGGTGGTAAGGACTAGTAGATGAAAAAATCTGAAAACTGAGCTGACAGATTTTCTGATTCAGTGAATTGTGGAATGTGAGAAAAGAAGAGTTAAAGATGACTCCATGTTTTGGGTCTATGATGGGCAGAGTTAACCATCTATAGGGAGTGGACAGACCGTAAGGAGCTTGGGTTTTGTTTGTTTGGTTTGGTTTGTTTTATTTTGTTTTGGGGGTTGGGGGGAAGACCAAGTCTTTCAATAAACATATTAAATTTGTTTGTTGTATAGTCAAGTAGAGAAGAGCTAAGATGGATACCTAACTTTGGGAGTCATCAGTATAAAGATAAGATTAGAGAAGATAAATAGGGTGAGTGTTGATAGAGAAGTGACGTATAAGGACTTGGGCCTGTGACAGCCCAATGTTAACTAAAAGGTCGGGGAGAAAGTTTGATGAGAGAGGAACCCCGCTGTGTTTGTGATGAAAGCCTAGTGAAGGAAGTGCTTCCAAGAGCAGGAAGTGATCGACTGTATCAAGTGCAGCTGGTAGGACAGGTAAGAAAGGACTGAGTATTTATTTACCTTTGGGTGCAGAGATACCAAAATCATTGGTGACCTTTACAAAATAAATTTATTGGGTGTTGGGGTAAAAGTCCACTTTAGTAATATTAAGAGATGGTGAAAAGAAGAGCAAAGATAGCAAGACTGGATCCTTTTTGATACGTTTTATGGTAAAATGAAGGCAATAAATAAAGCTATATTTGGAATAGGAAGAGTAATAGGATATTAGGCTATTGGCAATAAGCAAGACAAAGAAAAAATGCTTGGTTCAGAAAATAGAAGATAATAGGTGCTTGAGAAACCAGAACAGATGATAGTTGACATAAAAGTTCAGATGTTGGCCCAAGCTTGTGAGAAATCTACAGTAACTGAGGGAGTTGGTGAATGTCCAGAGACATAGAAAGGTGATGGAAGCTTGCGGAAGTTAAGTGTGTTTTTTTTGAATGATTGTGTTTTTTTGTTTTCTCAATGTAATAGTATCATAGGCTGAAAGTCTGAATAAATTAGAAGCTTTGGAAGGTTGAGCAGAGAGAGGATATGAAACATCCTCTAAGATAATGGAGTTATGTGAGCAGGAAAAGTTAATATAGTAAGATTTCAGGGTGCAGCTACATGAGTACGTAGGTTCGTTTGAGGGCTTTCATTTAAAGTGACAATGACAAGTCTGGTTGTGTGATTTTTCCCTACCATATATAGTTATGCAGATACAAGCACAGTGTAGGTGGAAAGTTTATTAAGCAGTGTATTCTTTTCCTACAGCTGCTATAACAAATTATCACTGACTTAGTGGCTTACACAACACAAACTTGTGGTCTTACAGTTTTGAAAACCAGAAGTCTGAAGTCAATTTCACTGAACTAAAGTCAAGGTGTCAGTAGGTCACGATCTCTCTGGAGACTTTAGTTGGGAATCTGTTTCCTTGCTTTTTCCAGATTCTAGAAAGGCTGTTTTTGTTTGTTTTTTTGTTTGTTTTTGGCTCATGGTCCCATCTTGCATCTTTTAAGCCAGCAGCATATCATCTTCAATTACCTTTATGCTCCCATTGTCATTTGTCTTTAGCCTTCTGTGTTCAGCGTACTGACACCTTGAACTTAGCCCAGTAATACTAGGTTGACTATACATATCATTTGAAACAGGACAGTACCATTGTTTTCTGTCCTGTTTAAATTGGTACATCTGGTGAGCCTACAATGGTACTTGCAATTGCATCTAGGTCCCACTCATAGAACGTAATCCAGTCTCTCCATTTCAAGATTCTTAACTTTATCCTAATTGCAAAGTCTCTTTTAGCATATGACATTCACAGATTGCTAGAATTTGGACTTGGAGGTCTTTGGGTGCCACTATTTAGTCTACTTAAAGCATCATTAGGGTTTTGTCAATCTTTTGTAGTGAACAAGAGTAAGTAAGGGAGTGATTATGTGATAAACCAATGAATTAAACCTGACTAAGGAAGAAAGTGAGAGAAAAAAATGGTTAGGGATAGGAAAATGTAGGGTAAATCTTTATGTACCAATAATTTGAAGCATCAATGACTAGTGCGGTTGAGTGGAAATAGAAGGTGGTGATTAGAGAGGGAGGTGATTGAAGCTGACATTATGAAGGGAGGGGTGAGGCTGAAGCTGAGAAGAAGTGAGAGTCATGGGAAAAGTCAAGGAGCTGGATGGAATCATTTAGGTGGATTAGAAAAATCAGTAGAATTTATGACAAAGATTGTGCTGGGGAGACTGATAGTGAGCCAGGAACAAAGTATTTTTGGAAAGAAATGTATTGATCTTAATATGAATTGGAATAAAAGAACAAATATTTTGAAGTTTAGTGGTCTTAGAATTTATTCTTACCCATTGTTACATCACAAGTGAATTTTATTAAAATTAAAGTACTTCCACTGCTAGTCATGTTTTATATTTTAATACCATTACATTATCACATATAATTTAATTTACTATAAGCCTTAGATCCACTCCAAAATAATGATACATTGAAAATATCAAAGTGACCACAGTAAACATTTATAATAAATTATAATCTGAACAATGTGGCTCACACAGCAGCAGCATTGGCATCACCTAGTAGCTTCCTAGAAAGGCAGACTGTCAGGCCTCACCCAGATATTCTGAACAAAAATCCCCATATGAATAAGATCTCTTGCAAATTAAAAGTTCAGTATCATCAGTTTAGATCAGGAGTGTCCAAACTTTTGGCTTCCCTGAGCCACACTGGAAAAAGAAGAATTCTCTTGGGCCACACATAAAATACACTAACACTAATGATAGCTGATGAGTTAAAAAAAAATAGCAAAAAAAATTTCATAATCATGTAATTTCTTAATTAAGAAAGTTTACGTGAAATAAGGCAGACAAAAAAAACCAAGAATTACATGATTCCACTCACATAGGGAACGTAAAATGGAAAGCAACAAGGAAACAAAACTTATGGACACAGTCAATAATTTAGTAGTTACCTGCGGATAAAGGAGGGAGTGGGTGCAAGAGAAGGGGCTGGGACTCAAATACGTGGTGATGGAAAGAGAACTGACTCTGAGTGATGAACACATAACACAACACAAACGCTATATTGTAGAATTGTACACCTGGAATTGATGTAACTTTTACTAAACAATGTCACCCCAACAAATTAAAAAAAAGTATACGAATTTACGTTGGGCCTCAGTCAAAGCTGTCCTGGGCCATATGCAGCCTGTGGGCTGCAGGTTGGACAAGCTTGGTCTAGATCCCAAACCTGAGGAACTGGTCAGCAGTGAAGATCCACAGCATTTTTGGCCACTGCTGTAGGAGGTGAGCATTTTCATCAGAGAAAATTTCCCTCCCACAATTCAACCAATAAAAATAATACTTTTTAAATAATTATGAGGAACTGAGGCGTATGAGTTTACTATTTGCTTGAGGTCAAATTTCAGTAGCAAAATACCTCAGATACCAGCTGATTATATAGTTTTAAAGGGCGAGCCTGAGCAGCCCTCCAGTCTGTGCCTGCCTCAGTGGCCTTGCTGAGCCTTCTGAGATCTGTAACAACGGAGCCTGCCCTGCTTCAGTACATCTTCCAACAGATAAATGCACATACATCTGTGAAGTGACATGTTCTTTCCCACATGAGTTATTCATTCTCCAATTTTATAATTAATTCATCTCCAGATGAAGTTGGGCATCTGCTGTTTATTTCCTGTTGTTGTATGGTACCAGTAAATTTATAAGTCTTCAGGCATGAAGTCTAAAGGAATAAACTAGATGACACAAAATTGAAAAAAAATGTTGTTATATTACAAAGTTAGAGTGTTTACCAAATAGGATGTTCATTAATGGTGGTACATGAAAAATCTATTATAAGATATTATAAGAACTTCACATGTTTTTAAAAGCCATGGTTAGATAAGCAACCATTCTACAGATAACTGAAACTTGGGTTCCTAAGGTCCAATCTGGTTGGAATTTTCTCTGTAGCTTCAAGTCTTAAAATATTTTACTTATGTATTGCTAAGCATATACATAAGTGAAGACCCAGCTTTCTTTCATCTGTCATTCTAAACTGCTAAATCATAAGCCTTATATGAAAGTCATCAATTCATTCCTAGATAGTTTATGTTTTAATGTTGTCATAAAATTTGGAAGCATATATTTCAATGACTTTGTCTGAGAGATTTTAAATTACAAAAGAAAAAAGAAAAATCACTAACATAAACTTACTCCTTTAGTGTGTTCTTCATCAGCATGAGTTTCATAAACTACATGTTGACTTTGCAAAGACAAGTTTTTATGCTTTAGACCCAGTATATTACCAAAAATGATATAAGGTAGTTATGATCAATGATAATACATGTATAGAAATATCATTAAAAGGGAGACAGAATATCAAAGAATAGAAATCTTTGGAGAGGAATGAGAAAATAGGTATGTTAAAAATATAAGCTCATGTGTTATTTAAAAAGGAGAATTAAATCTTATTTAATTGACATTCTGGCAACTTAAACATAATGGAAAACACAGTTCGTTTTTTTAATTTTCTCATACCTGAGCATTACCCTTCTAAAAACTTTCAATTTATTAATATTGTACATTGTCTCTAATAACATGCCTTATAATGAATAGAAAAAACATGAAGAACTTTTTTCATTGACTGGTACTACCATGGTCTACATGATGGATCATTCATTTTTGTGGTAATTCTATAGCATCATTAAAAGAGACTGTGCCCCTAGGGTTCAATATGCTTCACAGCTATGGCTGCTCCTAGAAAGAGTCTTTGTAAAGAACATGTTTGGAAATTTAGTAACTAATATGACCATTTCAGTGGATAAGTTGAAGGACAACAAAAATGAGAATGGGGTGTCTTTTGAGTCACATTATTTCAAATAAGGTTAACTTGTGCATTTATACAGCAAAGATTTTCGAAACATTTTATTCAATATAATGCTTCTTGAAATCTTTTCAAAGCTATTGAATGCTGCTTAATGCTTATAAAATAATGATTTTTACTTACAAAATAAGTAAAAGTGATTGGAAAGAAACTTGTTTTATTATTTTCATAATTGGCTTAAAGCCCTTATTTTTTGCTCTTAAGAATTTTTAGATTTATTAAAATTAACCAGCCAATACAAATCTATAAATTGTAGAACCTGTATTTAATTCCACTATTGTTCAATACCTAGTGAAACATAAAATAATTTAAACGATGTATGCAGTGTATTTGCTGAGGCACAGTTGAAGTGGGTTGATGGCACTTTTTAGTTTAAATAATAACAGACACATTTTGCATTTCAAAATATATTTCATTTGGGTCATGGCATGAATGACACCAATCTTTTATACCAGTTAAGACACTATTGTTCCTCACTTTAACATTTTTTGGGAAACCTGCGTTTGTCTTACCTTCCACCTATTCTCAAATTATTTGCTGAAAGCTAGCTCATGTACAGCTTCAGATGAAAAATATTAGCTAATGTTAGAGAAACCATCTATACAGAAAATGTAATTCAAAACCAGTCTAGATTCTACATTCTCATTTTTAAAATAATCCAATGATAACAGGTAATTTTAAAAATAAAGAAGAAAATACTTAAGATGGCATTTTATTAGTGTGTTAAATTACTCAGGCCATTAGTATTTTAAGTAGTATGAGTGGTAGGAGACATTCATATTTCTGTAGGCCCAATGAAATACCAGCTAGTAAGTCATGGAGACTGTAGGAGGCAGCCTATCTACTTTTGGTCTCCTTAGTGGCAAAAATTGATGTATTTCTCCTCGGATGGAGAAAGATCATGAGCCCACCCACCCCACCATCCCTCAGCTTATCCAGGATAAGGGCTATCAGCAGGAAAACACAAGTGGACAGAAGCTACCCTTGTTTTCCACAAATCCCAAGAACCACAGGCCCGGGGCTCTGTTGCTCGCTTTTAGGCTGACCTCTTTTCCAGACAGGAATAGAATTCTACAGGCCTGTTCTCTCCCTTTCTCGCCCTCTTCCTCACTCACTTGAAAGCGAAAGCATTCACAGAACTTCCAGGTCCCCCCAACAACCCAGCCCAAGACTAGTTGTGGTTGGATTGGGGCTAAGAAGGGAGGACTCCGGAGATGTGTGTATGATTCATCATTTTCCCACACTCACCCTTCAGCCATTGCCCCTAAAACCAAACTTCCTCTGGAGAGGATGCTCCCCAATTCCCCAACAATTGATGTGGATTCTAACTTATCACTTTCTATATTTTGGTCAATTTTGCAACATCCTCCTCTCTGCAAAGTGATATATGGCACCTAGGATGCTTTAAGAGACTTGAGCACTCCAGTGCAGCTCACTGGAGTGTGAAACAATTAGGATAGGAAATCAAAGAGTCAAAGAGTTAGATTCCAGCTGCCTGCCACCCTCTCAAGCAAAGAAAAAAAAATGCCCAAAATGTGAGGGTACTTGACAGATTCCCAGGGATTAGAAGGTCGATATTGCATCTTCCTATGAATTCCGATTGAATACAAATACGTTGGAGCCTCCATCACCTGCATAACCTTCAGACAAATGGCTGTTTATTTCTTAGATTTATCTGATTTATTACACTCATTCCATATAGAAACCAGGAACAAAATATCTCATCCAAAAATCCACTCCCCATCCCAACACTCACACATGGTTAAGACCAGAAAGGCGGGAAGATAGAGATCACAACTGCCTTCAAAGTTCTGAAAAATCTGTGGAAATTCATAGTCATGGTTTCCACATCAGATTTTCAACCTGATTCTGAGAATGTAAGCCACTCTTATTCACAATTGATGTGGGAAGCAAAACACTTAACTTTCTAAAGTTGGAAAAGTTTTTTTTTTTCTTTTTAATAATCTAACTTTCTCCCAATTTGGAAGGGCTTCATTTACATAAATTCCCTCACCACCACTTTACCTCTGACAGTGGAATTCTAAACAAAGCAATCAAGTTGGCAGATGAATCAGATTTGCTTATTGTATTGTATGTATGCTTGTTAAAGAGTGGCACTAGTTCTCTTTTGTTATTTATTGGTGTCAGGGTACAACTTGAAAATCCTGCTCTTCAATTTTTTTTCTTTCCTATGACAGGCAGTTTGCTTCCCCCTACACCTTTTTGAAATCTTACTAAATATTTGAGCATTAAGAAACGCTAATTTTTCCTCTTAAAGCTAACTAAAAACATTTATTTTGATTTAACATTTTTAGACAAAGAGAAACCTTTGATTTGGGGACTTTCAGGTTTTGAAGTAAAATGATTTTAGGTGAATTAGCTGCTAAAATTACTGTTATTATACTCATAAAAGTTGCTAAAAATAATCAGTTCATAGGGCAAAAAATTCATATACTATTGCATTTTTTTTCCTGGAAGAAATTTTAGAAATGGCCTAAAATAGAAGATGGTATTAAAAAAATATTGTAACAGAACTAAATTGACAAGAAAATGATTATTATATCCATAAATCATTAATAGTGCTTCTATTTACATAAACTAGGCTGCTCAAGCACTTAAAATGATTAATGCCCATGGACAACTTGAGACATATCTGTCTGTCTTTGTTTCTGATCTAATTCAAGAAAATATCGGAAAGTAATAGCAAATGCCAAGTAACAAGTTGCTTTCTTTTTACCCTTAAACATTTTTTTGCTTTGCTGGACAAGCGTGTCCCTTCCTGGGTTGGATAATGACTATCCTACTCTTCTCAGTCCTCCTTAGGACAGCAGTTATTCAAACATGAGAAATGGAACTCTTCCAAAAGACCTATCTTTGCTCATGTTTTCAAGCATGGAGTCAAACATTGGCAGCAAACATAAACAGCAATGAAAAAAATAAGTCTTTGGCAATTTACTTCATTTTTTCCCCATTTAGAATCCACAAAGTGTTTATTGGTATGGTCACGACAGAGTTGCAACCATAGTAGGGAAGTGCTTCCTGATGCACAGGCACAAGATCAGGGGTTGTTCTGCTCTATTCCCCATTACTCAGCTAAGGTGGTCAGTCTGACTACTCTTCATTTCCAAAACATGAGCTTCCTGTCTCTTCTTTTTAAATATAACAAAAATAAATGAGAATATAAAACCTTGCTTTATAATTTATATCAACATTTTTCAATCCAGAGATTAAAGACATTCTAATTTCTTACCTAAATCTCATTTTTGTCAATGCCAGACTCTTCCCCTCCATCTATTGAGTAAGAACATAAATTTGGTGATATATAACACTCAAATTGTTTTCTAAGAAACACTTAACAGTCCAGTCTAGTTAAATGCAGTTTCTTTGAATTAATTATTTGTCTCATATTTGCATTACACTTCATAGCTTATAAGTATTATTTCATATACAGTCTCATTTGACTCTACTAACAGCCTTCCAAGTGAGGCAGAAGATGTATTGTTTCCAAGTAAAAAGTAGCATCTGAGGCTCTGAAAAGTTCAATAACTTTCTCAAGAAAGCAAACACGTAAACTGGGAGTCAAGACTAGGATTGACTTACCTAAATTCTATTCCAATGCTCTCCACTCCAGCAACTTGTCTTTCTTAAATTTCATTTGGTACCTTTTTTTTAACCTTTTCAAAAATCTTCCACCTCAATTGGAAAAATCTGGAGCAGAATATAGTTGTTTTATGTGAAGGCGTTTATGTAGAAGAATGTGCACACTTCTAAATCAGTGCATTAACACTGCGATGGCGAAACGCATAAGGCTGAAAACCACAATGTCAGTAGGTAGTTTTCTAATTTATCTATTACACAGTATGAGTCCTTGAGAGGTCCCCAACCCTTAAATTTCATTTGTTCATTTTCTTCTTTTAATAATAAAGAGTGTTGTGTGAATATGAATGACAGTATCAGGAGGAGAATGAAAGAGCTGGTGGTGAGAGGACTAGTTTTGGTTCACGTTTATCCTGTGTGATCAGAAAGTACCTATGTGAATAGAAGTACCTTTCTTATGCTATGTTTTTACATACTCTCCTTGCAATGCCCTACAAAGAGAATGGATCCTTTAATGAAATGGAGATCCATCTTGTGCCTTTGCAGCTGTCTTTCCATTTGGTGTGCAGTCAGCTGTGTACTTAATACAAATATTGCTTCAGGATTTCCAGAGCAGATAAGAAGGCTGCCGATGTCAGAATGCAGTACAGAGAGAATCTGCACACACACAGGTAGCCCAGTGAAATTTAGCTTGGTGAATAATTACCATGATGATCATAATTAATAATTATCTTGTGCCAGTGGAGAATTGTACTAATTGGTAATCTCTTCTCTTAAAAGTCCTAATATTTTATATCTGCTTATTGCTAACTATCAAGTGGAATGCTAATGGAAATGTGGATGACTAGTATTGTAATAATTATAACTGTAATCACATTCAGCAGCTAACCTCTAATTAAAATAAATCAGATGATTTAGTGAATTGGCTACATACAGTTGTGTTTCCAATGATATATCTTATTGGGAAAAAATTATTTTCTCCCACAGAAAGCCTTTGAAAATAAGATTAAAAATTATGTGAATGTGTTGTATTTCTAAGGAGATGTTGTCTGTGGTATTAATAATAAGTAGGTTAATTGCATATTCATCAGGTGATGGAGTTTCAGGATAAACACAAATAAGCATCTAATAAGTACCATTGTTTCTAATAGAATTATAACATTGATATCTTGCAATTATATGCAGGTCATTCTTAGATGTTCATCTAGGAATGAATATATGTATACAAACCTGTAATTTCTTGACTGAACTATGAAAATCAATCAGATAAAATTATCCTTGTGATTTTTAAAACATTGGGTTGTATTATTAAGATGTGATAATTTTTTTTATTTATAACTGTACATTTTTCAAAATGATGTCTACAATTAAATATGTATACTATGTATATATATGCATATATGTGTATATGTGTGTGTGTGTGTATGTGTGTGTGTGCATGTGCATCCCAAATATCAGTCCTAGCTATCTTTAATCATTCACCATCAAATAATGGCAACCAAGCTGACAGTAAATGAATTTATGCCTATCTTCATGTGGATGGAAATAGAGGGCAGGACAATCTCTTGAAATGACAAATCAGAGTAATAACTAAATTCAATATTTTTAGAAGCATTTTGTGCTGCTCTCTGATCTTGCATCTCTCTGCTGCATAACCCATTTTCATTTCTTTGCTCAGGGAACTTTTTATGTAAAGGGCCAGATCATAAATATTTCAGGTTTTGTGGGCCACACAGTCTCTGTTGCAAGTACTCAACTCTGTTGTTGTAGAGAAAGCATCCATTAACAATATGTAAAAATGTAGGTGTGGCTGTGTTCCAATAAGTCTTTATAGAAACAGGTATTGAACTGGATATGTCCCACAGACTATAATTTATCAACCCTTGATATATTACAAAATATTAATGAGCACTTATATGCCAAGTGCTGTTCCAAACATAAGAGATTGAGGGATGAATAAGAGAGATAAGACCTCTTTTCTCATCCAGCTTCTATTTTATTAAATAAATACCTACTACATGCATGGCAGTATGCTGGGTGGGTCTAAAAGTGAATGTGATATTTTCTTTGCTTTCCAAAAATCTAGAGTTTTGCTAAGAATTAGATTGATGTATCAATGCTAATAATTGTGGATAACGGCATATGAATCACCAAAGTGTCTAAACAGTGTTAGGAAAGTTCAAATAAGGAAAATGAGGGAGATTTCATAAAAGTAATATCATTTAAAGATTTTCAGCAATAATTACATCAAAGACAAACAACTGTGAAAGATGAGGGCATGGTTAAGAGTCAATAAATATTTAAGAAGAACACAAATTATAGAAGTAGGAATTAATGATATAAACTTGGAAGGTAGTTTGGACTGGATTGTGGACATGCTCAAGTGCCACACCAAACACTTTGGATATTTCAGGTAACTGATGTGGGAGAAAGAAGAGGGACATAGACTGTTTTAAAGCATTAAATGGTATGAAAATATATGACTATTTGAAATATGAATATGGGGACAGTACGGAAAGTAGAGTGGAGGGGAAGGACTTTTTGTGACTCCAGATTAAGACCATATTCAGAGCACAATGTAATAATCTTATAGGATATAATGAGGGTCTGAGCCAGCTCTCTGCCCAGGGTTATGGTGGAAGAGGTGGCTTTTAGGATTTTTTCTAGCAGAAAATTAAAAGACATTGGCCTAAAGCAACTCATGAGCTGGGCATAGTCTATCTAATGCTTGCACTTGAGTTCAGCTGTCATATAACACTTATTGTTAGATTTGACAGGAAATGAAGAAAGAGGAAGTGATGGCACACAGCCTTTAAAGACAGGTACAAAACACACCTTTTTTTTCAAGTCTAATTAGGAATGGGTTGGGAGGGTTACAAAAGCTAGCATGTGCCATTCATTTTTAATATGTGTGACTGAGTACCTCTTTACCCTCTTTACCCTTCCATAAAAACCAAGTTGACAACCTATTGAATACCCTTGCTAATTGAGGAGAAAGGTGCATGATCTGGGATCATTGGGTCCTAAGGTTAGCTTCAGAAACGTCTCTGGCACCTGGACGTGTAGGCTATCTGATCTTTATCTTTCTTTAGGCTATTAGTGGCTGTGCAGCTCTGGAAGTGTGATAAGAAGTCATTGACAAACTGTATCATTTTAAGCAAGTAACCCAACTGTAATGATAAACTATAGAAAACTAGTTAAGAGAGTGATACAATATCCAATTTCAACAGATTTGAAATCAGGTACTATTTATTAATTGCATCAACCCTTCACCTTTCTCACCCACCCCTCCAACCTCCCTCCCATCTAGCAACCATCAGTTCTCTCTATCTATGAATCTATTTCTATTTCGATTTCTTGTTTATTCTGTTCTTTAGATTCCACAAATAAGTGAGATCATATGGTATTTGTCTTTCTCAGTTTAACTCATTTTGCTTAGCATAATGCCTCTTGGTCCATCCATATTGTTGCTAATGGTAAAATTGTATTCTTTTTTATGGTAGAGTAATACTTCATTGTATAAATGTACCATCTATTGATGGGCATTTTGGTTGTTTCCATACCGTGCCTATTGTGAATAATGCTACAGTAAACATAAGGGTGCATGCATTTTTTCAAACTAGTGTTTTGGATCTCTTTGGATAAATAACCAGGAGTAGAATTGCTGGGTCAAAAGGTGGTTCTATTTTCAATTTTTTGAGGAACCTCCATCCTATTTTCCATAGTGGCTGCACCAATTTGCAATCCCACTAAGAATATGCAAGTGTTTCCTTTTCTTTACATCATCGACAATACTTGCTATTTGTTGATTTATTAATGATAGACATTCTGACAGGATTAAGGTTATATCTCATTGTAATTTGTGTTTGCATTTCTCTGATGATTAGTGACATTGAGCATCTTTTCCTATGTCTATTGGTTATCTGAATTTCCTGTATGGAGAAATGTCTATTCAGGTCTTCTGCCCATTTTTTAATTGAATTTTTTGTTTCTTTAGAGTTGAGATGTATTAACATAAGTTTTATATAAATTTTGGATGTTAACCCTTTATTAGATGTATCATTGGCAAATATCTTCTCCCATTCAGGAGGATGTCTTTTCGTTTTGTTGATGGTTTTCTTTGCTGTAACAAAACATTTTAGTTAGATGTAGTCCTATTTGTTTATGTCAAATGATCACTAGACTTACTGAGGAGAACACTTCATAAACTATTAAATGTGTACCTACTGTGCTGTATGCCTGAGAATAATATAAAATAATATTGAATGTCAACTATAATTTTTAAAAAATATATAGTCCTGGGATGTAGAGTACAGCATAGGGAATATGGTCAATGGTACTGCAATAGCTATATACCATGTCAGATGGGTGGTAGACTTAGTAAGATTATCACTTTGTGTGAGGGGTATAAATTCCTACTCATTATGTTCTTTCATACACCTGAAACTAATTTAAAAAAACAAAAAAATTAGCAAGTATGTGTGAGATGATTCTTTGGTTACAGTTAAAGTTCTAAAATAAGAAGTAATTCTCAACCATTTAAAAAATAGTTATATTTTAAGGGCAGACAGGCTGACTTCTACCCAACTTTGTGTAATGTGTGCTCTAACTTTATATGTATTCCATTTATATCATTATTTTTACACATATTACTTAAACATTATTGATTTAAATGAAATTTTTTCATTAAATATTGTTGTTAAAAGTTTCTGTGTAATAAGAAATTTCTAAAGTCAATTTTTGACCAGGAGTATTTACCTAGATATTTGTAGTTTGGCTCAATCATATGGAAAGTGCTTTGCAACTTATGGATATAAAGTTTTTCCAATAAAATCAAGGTATATTTTGCTCTAAACTGAGCAACATACAAATAGAGCAAAATGAGCTGAATGTACCTTAAGCATCAGCTAACTAAAAGCATTAAAGCAGTAGCATTTGCAAAAATAATTTTACACATATTTTTGAAGTCACTGATGTCATAATGGAGAAAATCAGAACATTGTTGTACTTCTAAACACATATTTTACAATTAATGATCTGTTTGTGATTTAATTCTGAACCTCATATGGTTGGTTCCTCCCCAAATCTTTTCAGTATTTTGACTGCTTCATTCTGTCCTGTAATGACTTTTGTCTTTCCAACTCCACATATGGAGAGACTCTTGTGGACTTTTCCAGAGTTCTTTTAAAAATGCCCTCTTATCAGGGATCAACTAGCTCTGCCTTGTATCAGTTTGTTGGGATTCAAGGTCAACACAGGACTGTGTCCACAGGCAGTGCGGAAATGACTTCTAGTTCATAGACCTGAAGGAAGATCTGCCGCTAAGAGAACTGTGGGAATGAAACATGCAGGCCAAATGGCCCATGTAGATGCCAATTGAAGGCAAAAAAAGCTTTTCACCAAATGATGCAACCTGAGAAAACAGAGAGACCCTTGAAAAGTTTGACTCCAAAACGTCTGTTTCCCACTTTGCCTGATATCTCACGGAGGTTGTTCTTTGTTTTTCCATTGGAGATCATGCAGGAATCAACTGCCAAACATGGCTTACACCTCCATGCCATCTAATTATAGCCTGTAACACTCCGGAGTGCTGACAGTGCTGAGCTATTGACTCTTGACACTCTCTAAAGCTCTTAATTATCTTTTCACATAAGCCCATTTCAGACCTGTCAACTTCTTTGTATTGTTTATGGAGAAAAAAATTAGCATATTAAGATTTCAGGACTATGCACTCAGAGGCAACTTACAGTTACACTTGTGAGTGCTCTTGAATGTCTGTGCACGCATACTCATACACACCCAGGCTGTAAAGAGGTTTCTAAATTATGCCATCCAACAGTTGCAGAATGCCATCTGTGATGCCAACTTGCAATAGAAATAAGTAAACTTACCAGGTAAAATGAAATAATCCAAATTTTAATCAATGTATCACTAAAGGTCTTTTTAACCTTTCTCTCCCTTAGAATATGTGTGTGTGTGTGTGTGTGTGTGTGTGTGTGTGTGTTTAAGCATATGGCTGACCTTATAAATAGTATGTGAAAAATGTTCTAAAAAATTCATTCAAAACCTCACTAAATTTTTAACTTATCATTGGATTCAGCAATTTTAGAGATATCCATGATTTACCTTATTATATAAATTCTTTTTATATAACAAATGTATAAGTATGCAAAACTATTTGCATATATTGTGTCTTATTGGATATTCAAATAACCCTAGGAGACACAGAGAAGTGGACATTTGTACTAACTGTGATGATTTCAGATAAAGACACTGTAGCTCAAAGAATTTAAAAAATTTGCCTAAATTCCTCTAGTAAATGGAGAAATAAGACTATATTTCATCTTAAAAGGGTTTAGGTTCTACAGCTAGCATTAAGGCAAAAATTGTAAATAATTAAAATTACCATTAAAATCTCTCTATGTCATTCACTGTTATGGACCGAATGATTGTTTCCTCCAAAATTTGAATGTTAAAGTTGTAATTCCCAATGTGATGGTATTTGGAGATGGGATCTCTGGAGGTAATTGGGTTTAGATGAGGTAATGAGAGTAGATTCTCAATGATGGGATCAGTGCCCTTATAAGAGGAAAAGACACCAGAGCTTTCTCTCTGTGCACCCAGGAGCACTGAGGGAAGCCACAGGAGCACGCAGTGAGAAGACAACACTCTATAAGCCAGGAAGTGGGTCCCCATCAGGAATCAAATCTGTTGGGATCTTGATCTTGAATTTTTGCTTCCAGAACTGTGAGAAATAAATGTCTGTTGTTTAAGCAACCTAGCCTATGGTATATTTTTATAATAGCCTAAGCTAACCAAAACATTCATAAAATATAACATACAGGTATACGATGTCCCAGTTAGAGCAACATAGTCTGTTTTTGGTGTTGTCATTGATGTTGAGGCTGCCACTATTTTTCCCAGCACTGAAACCAACTACTTCCTTCTTGGTAGAAAAACCAGATGATGTACTTGGTTTGCGTTTCTGTATCATGCTGTACACACACACACAAAAAAATATATATATGTGTGTGTGTGTGTGTGTGTGTGTGTGTATGTATATATGTGTGTGTATGTGTGTGTGTGTGTATGTATATACGTGTGTGTGTATGTGTGTGTGTATATATGTGTGTGTATGTATATATGTGTGTGTATGTATATGTGTGTGTGTGTATACATATATACATATATATATCTTCAAATGCCAGAATCACTGCAAATGCTAAGACACTGACATCAGAAGAGGTAACAGGAACTGAGTCCAGCTAAAGTAGCAAGAGATTCACATTTCATAATACACCCTCTCTCTGGCATCATACTCTGGCATAATACTCTCACCCTCCGGCGTCATTTAAATGATGACATTCTCCTCTCTTTCTCATCTCTTCCTTTGCTGATGTGTACGGTTAAAGTCAAGTAAGTTAAATGGACATTATTACAACCTATAAGCATATCAGGCCTTTAACTCTAATTTCAGTCTTTTTTTCATATGTTCTGTCATTCATCTCTAATTTGTTGAGCTAAGGAAGAAAATGGAATAGAGTCTGACAATAAAATAACAACACAGCCTTCTAAATGTTCCTCATGTAAACAAGAAACTAATGAACTTTACCAATCTTCGGCAAAAAGTATATCAAATGCTTCATGCCTGGAAGTAAAATGGGGAACAGGAGAGCAAGAAGAGACTAGTGGCCATGAAATGTGGACATAATACTCATTTACAACTCTGGATTCCGCTCTTTTAATTTAGAGAGACAGCTTTTTATTTGAAAGAGTTATATCTCTAGATTGATAATTTAAATCTCATAGAGCAGAGATGATATGAGGGAAGAGCAAGGAGCCTTAACTTCATGAAAGTTACGGAGATATTTGTGAGCAGAACGCAAATCATAATAGAATTTAAATTGTCACCTTCATCTAAAATCTTGGTCTAATCTACAATCAACATATTTACTAGTGATTCAATTTTGCTCAGAATTTCAGAACTGGCTGTAACCGTTCTCCAACAAGTACCTCCTTTAATTTGTTTACTAATCTGTGTTAATTGTAGAACAATCAGAAAACAAAGATGGTATAGAAAAAATCTCATTTAATCCTTCCTCTGGAGATCCTCTCATAATCAACTTTTTATTTTTAAATTGTAATTAGAAAATATAAATACAGACCACTCAAAGTGGTGTGAAAACCAGAAGTAATTTATATTTGGTTGTAGAAATTCCCTTAGACTTAATTTTTGAATATCAGGGTATCGTTCATATATCAAATTAATATTATCTTTCTGCCTTGAGAAAGTAATTATTTCCTAATGAAAACTTCTTTTCTAGTCTCCTATGAACTAGAATACATACAGCTTTATGTCACCATGGTGAATACACATAAATAAGATATAATTTCAATATGATGATTTTTCTCAATTCAGGGTTTATTTCCTATGACTATACTGACAGATACAAATCTGCAAAGATCTTCACAATCCCCACCCCAAGAGACAGACACTCACCAGGGTGTCCTACTTTTAACTTTGGTAACTTTGGAGTCCTTATAACATAAGAAGGATGACTGAATTGTGATTGTGTTTTTAATTACAAATATGTATGTATACATTTATTTACACATATTTGGAAGTAGATTTTATCACTATCTCCTGCAAATGTTTACTGCCATGATTTTAAAAAATCTTTTGTGGTATAAGAATGATGTTAATTAAGCAAAAAAAATTATCTCTATTTCTCTCTTCATGTTGCTTTGGCTTCCTTTGTT
Source organism: Lyroderma lyra (assembly GCA_004026885.1). Classification (NCBI taxonomy): domain Eukaryota; kingdom Metazoa; phylum Chordata; class Mammalia; order Chiroptera; family Megadermatidae; genus Lyroderma; species Lyroderma lyra. The sequence continues at coordinate 89,266 of PVJL010000592.1, read as the reverse complement.
ATCCTGCCCTTGCTTTATTCATTTCTTTGCCTTCATTATTTCTTTTTTTCATTTATTTTACTAGTACAAAACTCATTAGCAAAAATTCCTGTTCCTTCACACACTCAATTACATGCTCTTTTCTGACTTCAGCCTCTAATTTATTATCAATACCAAAATTTATTGCAGATATGCCCTAATCTTATTTTCTATTAGTCTCATAGAATAAATTTGTTTGGGAAACACTGATTTAAATTATATTAGGGAAAGAATATTATGAATTGGCAAGCATGGGCTCTGAGATCCAACAGACTTAGATAGCAATCCTAGCTCTTCTGTTAACTAATTAATTACCTGACTCGGCCAATAGTTTAAATGCACTGATCCTCAGATTCCTTATATGTAAAATGGATATAACACTCACAGGTTGTTCTTTCTGTCGTTCATCATAACAGAAAGTAAAATCAGAGTCTGAGAAAGCTGTCTTGGAGAAAACTTGCCTTGTCCAATTATAGTCACTGGAACTTCAAGGTCAATTATTTGTCTTCCCATCTAGTTTGCCTTAACTCCTGTTGCTGTCCCCACCCTCTGCCATCTCCTCAACTCCCTCCTACATATCCTACCCCTGCCTCCTCTCTGGCTACCATTAGTCTGGCCTCAAACTCTCTGGTGTTATCCAGAGCAGATAAAAGCATATGGCACTGGAGTCAAACACAGTAGGAGCAACATCTGAACTCCACAACTTACTATCTATCTGACTTTAGCAAGTTACTTAACGTCTTGAATGATAGTTTCCTCAATTGTATAATCAAATCAATAACACCAACCTCTCAGAGTTGTTGAGAGATTTGGCCATGATGAATATAAAGTGCTTGGTGGGTGCCCAGAACACAGTAGGCACCAAATAGTTGAGGTTAAGTCAGATTATCTCTTATAATGCCCACAAATTATTTCACCTATTTCATTTAAATCCTTGCTGACTTTCTGAAATAAATAAAACAGCAAATGTTCATCTTCTTGACAATAATAATCATGTGATAGTTTATGTAGGAGTCACAGAAAACTTTTTGTGCATAGTTTTGCACAAACATGGGAAACTCATATTAAATCACTAGGCCTATATTTTTTAAAGTGTGAGAATTAGCTACATCAGAATTATTGGGTGTGAGATTCAAATTACAATTCAGATTTTCAGGACTTGACTGAGACTTATTGATTCAGAATGTCTTCGAGGGACTGGGAAGACAGGATCTTGAATTTGAACATACTTTTCCATGGACTTTAATCTTCACTAAAGTTTATAAACTGCTGCAAAGTGAAGGTCACTCTCTCAGAGTGGGTAATGAATTTAACTCGAAAGGTTCTCAGTGCACAAAATTATTCTCTGACATATATGCTTTGTTTGTTTGTTTAAAAAAACATTAGGAATAAAAATGTGTGGGAGCATATAGTTAAGTCCATAGTCAATACTGTAATATTGTTTATAAAAAATGTTTGTTGAAATGAAAGTATGTGGTACTTGGAGATAGTTACAATTCATTCTTGAGCTCACCACCAACCCAATGGGCCAATTTCCCTTACTTCATGGTCCTCTCACATCATGAGTCCTTATATCCACATAACTTCAGGAACCACAGAATCATTTATTCATTAATAAGAATTATTTTCTGAGGCTAGTTCTTGACCATAAAAATTTTTCTTGCCTACAAGTTATATCATGAGATTGTTGTCCACATATAAATGGTTTTATGGTTCACATTTCTCCCAAAAGAACTAGGAAAGTTCACCAAAACAGGGCAATAATCAGCATGGGCTCTGCTTTTTTACAAGCTCTTTCACCACATTCCTGGAACGACAATTTTCCAGAAAATATTACTGTCCAAAACAAACTCATTTGGTCATTGAAGCATTCTTGTGTTGACCACTGGGGATCAGGGCCTCCCCTCCACATATAGCCAAGCCAATGCAGCCAGCTGCTATAAAAACACACAAGGAAAAGATATTATGTCTGAATCAGTGTCATGTCGTTCTTGTGCCTCTCACAAGCACACATATGCCTACTACTGTCGAACATAATCTTTCCTCAATGTCCTCTGGGGATCTTTGAAAATTGTGATCTTTCTATCCTTATCAACTGATACTTGAATCAAAATGATCAACAAGACTGGATTATAGACCAGAAATTGTGTGAGTTGCTGTTCTGACCCTAAATTTTAGTGGACACTGGCTACCTGTTCACCAATTCAATTTCATCTTGTCCCAGGCACAAAAATCAACTACATCCCCTACCCAGGAACTTGAGTTCTAGCCAATGGAAATGGAGCAGAAGGGATATGTGCCCCTTTCAAGGGTGGCTTATGTCAACCTCTGCTGCCATATCACCCTTCTGCTTCTCTGTGTTCTTTCCCTTTCCACTGGCTTCTTACATAGCAATGTTGGAAGCCATGTGTTGAAGATGACAAAGCCAAAAAAGAAAGAAAAAACAGGTGCTCGAGTTATCACTTAAAGGAGCAGAGTCCACGAAAAAGGAATACCTCTTTTATATGTGAAAAAAATGAATTTATGTTAAGGTGCTACAATTTTAGATTTACCTGAGAGTGGCTCGTTCTACCCTAACATATACATCTATTCTACGAGTACATCACCGGTTGGAAACAAATCATTATGTTGACCAGACACCGAGTCCACAAAACACACTTCCAACTCAACTGCAAAAAAATAAAAACAATAAAAGTAAATTGAAAAAGTTTTTAAAAATTATCACTGAAAAAGCATTTCAGCTTTAAAATTAAGATAATCCCTAGCAAAAGGTTATAAACCACCTTCATATCAGCCTCAGGTAGGGATGACAATCATTCTGTTTTCCAGGCAAAAGAAAACCAAAGCCAAAGCAGGTGAAGTGACATTTCCAAAATCACCAAAATGAGATCCAAAATGATGAAGGAAGAAGGTGACATTCAGACCCTAGACCGAGTGCACTTTTTTCCAAACCACTGTTGTCGTTTGCACTCGTGGTGATATAGCTCTGATACCCACTTCGCTCACGGAGAGAAAAACTTGGTAAACTTTGTTTGCCATCAGGCAGATATGGTAGGGAGCACCTCTATTTCATTTCAGGGTCTTTTTGCCATTTGAGTAGAGAAACTAGGAAGCCAAGAGTTTCCTGTCTCCCCTAAAAGTGAATGAGGCCCCACTTCTGATTCTGATGTACAGTTTAAGTTTCCAATGCCATCTTCAAAATCATTTGTTCTGATTTGAGACTCTGAATTTCAAACTCTGATTCTCAAATCATATTGAACTTGCTTCTGACTAACATTCTGATTTGAAAGCTATTTCATCTCACTTAATCAGGTTTTCTGGGTTCAAGGTATCAGTTTTTGATTACTTTTCTCATGTGAGAGGTCAGAAGAAATGTAAGCAACTAGATTTATTTTGCTGAGAACATAGAATTATAGAATGTATTGCTTTGTTTTACTTAGCGTAATATCCTCAAATCTGATCCATGTTGAATAGTATTATAGAATGATTGTGGCTGTTCGTTCCCTGATTCTAAACTCAGAAGAATGTCTCCATTTATCACTAATTTTGTGTTTTCTGTATAACTTACACTGGCAAAAGATTAGATGTTAGTTGGTTTTGTTTCACAGGCCTTTTCATTTTAAGTTCATCAGACTTTCTATGAGCTGCATTGACTTCTCAACTGACCCTAGGACAAAGCACTCCATCGGAGCACCCTTCTGCTTCTCAGTGTGACAGCAGCTCTGGTGAGCCAGCATTGTCATGGTAATAATGTACCGCCCACGGCTGCTGCGTTCTCTGCCCTTTTAATGTGACCGTGTATACAAGTATGAAGATGTCCAGAGACGAGGGAAATATGTTCAATTATCTTATTGCATTATTTTACAATGCCTCACATCTCCCCAGGCATGGAAAAATAGCCCAAGTAAAACAAACACAAAGATAAATCTTGTGATCATCCAAACAAGGACCAAACCCAAAATGTGCCTTTGGTCTGTGTTTGAATAGGTTTGGGTAGATGATTATTATCTTTTTCATCTTAAGCCTGTTTCTTTTATGTTGTATTTAAATTAATTACACGTGGAAATATTTCTACAGGAAGATATGATGATGAATTCCTGAAAACAAAACACAGTGGAGAATACCACATTTATTTGGGGAGACATGTCGTGCAAAACTATTCCACTTTTTTATTTAGTTCTAACCCTGAAATCTAACAATAACAATAAAATATTGCATATGGTAATTCTCACTGTTAATCTTGTTTTCTCTTATTAAAAAAAGAAAGAAAAAGAAGACAACGAAGAAGAGTGAAAAAATAAAAACTATAATTACAGTAATGATATAAATGTCGAATTAAGAAATTTTTATGAGACCCAGAGAACTGGGTTTACCAATCACAGTTTCCTTTTTAATACATTATATTATTTAGTACTTTATTAAGCATCTTTAGCTCACAATATGTTATTTACAATGTAAGAAAGATGAAAATTGTTTTCTCTTCTAAGTGGAGTACAAGTAGCTTCTTTATGTTGTGTAAATACATTTTTTAAAGTATTGGGTCCCACTTTGAAGTGCTGACTTCACTCATGTATGAACATTCATTGCTAAGATAAAAAGATAATGCAATGTACCCAACAAAACTTGGCCCTTCCAAAAAAGATATTCAGAAATCAGTGGGAAACATTCCAAATATTTCGTAAGTAATTTCCTTATAGTAAGTAATAAAGATAATAATAAGAATTGCTAGAAGCTTTAAATAGTGTTATAAGTGTACAATAACTAATTGTCAAAGGTATGGAAGGGTGAATGGATAAATAGTTAAATGAAAATAAGTGGATTCTGTCTTTTGGGTAGAATCCTACCACATTGAGCTAATGTCAAATGTGGTCATAGATGGAAAGAAGTATGAAAAAATTTCCTACAAAGACCTCGGTGAGGGGGCAGGAACCCAACTTTGATGAGCTGCATCAGTATGGGGATCTCACAAATCTAAATAAACTTTTTTTCACAAGGATATCTACTACTCTGCAGTATGTGACTCTTTTTATGACATCCCTGGAAAAAGCCTTCATGGAGCAAAGTGGAATAAGAGGTGGAAGTCTGAAAAAAGGGTGAGATTTGGAAAGCATCACCATCGGAAATGTCATTGAGACCATGTGAGATACCCCTTACATTCATTAGAATGGCTATTATTTAAAAAGTAAAACAAGAAAAAAACACAAAACACAGCAAGTGTTGGCAGGAACTCCTGTGCATTGCTATTGGGGATATAAAATGTTGTAGCCACTATGGAAAAAGGTATGATGATTCCTCAAAAACATTAAGCATAGAATTACTAGACAATCTAACAACTCCATTTTGGGGTATATACCCAAAAGTGGTGAAAGTAAAGACTCGAAAACAAATATTTGTCCACCCAACTTCACAGCAGCACTATTCACAATAGCCAACAGGTGGCAGGACCCAAGTGCCCATTTACATATGAAAGAATAAACAAAATGTGGTATGTACATATAATGGAATATGATTCAGCATTAAAAAGTAGGGACATTCTGAGACATGCTACAACATGAAAGAAATTTGAAGATATTATGCTAAGTAAAACAAAGCAATCACAAAAGGGCAAATGATTTTACTTACGTGAGGTTCATAGGGTAGTCAAATTTATAAAGACAGACAGTGGAATGTTGGTTTCCAGGGCTTAGAGTAAAGGTGGGAAATGAAAATGGTGATATAGTGTTTAACAGAAACAGAGCTTCATTTAAGAAAGATGAAAAGGCTCCGGAAATGGGTGGTTGCTCAACAATGTATTAAATATACTTAATGCCACAAAACTATACACAACAATAATTAAAATGATAAATTTTGTGCTATGTGTATCTTATTGTAATAAAAATAGATATCCATAAGAGAACTATAATAATGCAACCAAACACTACCATCCCAGAAGCACTCCAAAGACTAGAATTTGATGACCTTTGGTAATCATCCATCCCCATTGAATTTTTCTGAATTTTCTTGGGTTGACACTTCTTCTCTTTGACTGCACTTATCAACAGAAAAATCCTAAAATTCTAATGCCTTATGTGCTCAAATATGTGAAAATAAGAGATTGTCTTCAACGGTGAAGTAAGAAAAAAAGAGTTAGAATTGTAGCTATTATGGCCAGAAAGAAAGGAAAACCAAGACCAGAGTACTATAAAAGGCAAGGAAAAAGTACTGGAGTACATGATGACACATACATGGCTTTCAGTAACAATCCAGGTTCAGGTTACAAGAAACTAAAGCTTGAATAATTAAGAAAAATAGAAACAAGATAAATAAAAAGGGCACTGAAAAAGCACAGCATAATACTGAAGTTATCACAGATCCACCGGTTCTGTTTATTTTGGTCACAGTATTTTTCTACACTGAATTATACTTAGATATGTGTGTTCTGATCTCCCCACTAGGCTTAGAATTCTTTTAGTTTTCACGTAGTAGTCATTACATATGCTAAGGTAATACATGAGGAATAAATAAAATACATACATATATTAACACAAGTAGGGATTAAATTTAATTCATAAAATCTTTTAAGTACCGATCATGTGCAGTGAATATTTCTCTCCAGGAAAGACAGGGTATCAGGAAAGTCAAATATATAAATAATCATAGCTGATGACTGTGATAAATATATAATAGAACTGAGAAATTTTAAAAACTGGGGAACATAGAAGGCTCTTGGAGAGAGGTTAGATTTCAATGGTCTTGTGAAAAGTAGGAAGTCTGGTAAGTAGCTAAGAAACCATTAGAATTCTAAAGAGAGGGGGAAACCAGTGTGCTTAAGAACATAGAAACAGGAAAAAAAATACAAGTTGTAGTTAGACAATATCAAATGCAGTTCTTAGTCTTGTAGAATTGGGAATATATTAGTGAAGTTCTTTTGGGAGTTTGGGGAAAATTGTAAAAGTTAAATTATATGCCTGAAGAACTGAATGTCATTTTTCATATAATGGGAGACAATTGAAGGTTTGTGCGTAGAACATAGACTTGGTTAGCTCTAAGTTTGGAGAGGGTAACCCTGGAAGCAATGTGAATTTTCAGTTTGCAAAGGGGAATGACTGCAGTGATAAATAACAAAGAGGAGAATATTTCAAACATCCTGGAAAAATACCATGAAGGACTCAATTAAGGCAGTGGAGATGGGGATATAGGTGAGTGACCTCTGCAATTGTGTCTTCTGATTTGGAAATTTTGAGAAATGGGAATTGAGCATAACCCTTGGAAAGATGGGATATAAAGTACACAAAAGGAAATGTGTGAGATAATGTATTTTTGTTATGTAACCACTCCATCTCAGGAAATCACCTTAGTGTACCATCCCTGTGGTCTTCTGCTGATTCTTTTTTTCATCTCATATTGTCTCTGTATTGGTATTGTCTAAGCACTCATCAGTTTATCAGCTCTGTCTTTCTAGGAGAACATAATCTATCAGCACTGATCAGAAATAGCTGTGGCCATTTGTTTTAGTCCTGAGAACATGAACATCATCATGAGCCAAGACAGTATATGGGGTCCTAAGAGGACTTAATACAAGATTGAAGAAAAATGGAAACAGTTTACCTAGAAAAATAGGGAGTTCTAATAAATGAGCAGAAGAATCCTGGTTTTGGATTCTCTGATCTTTGCTAGACCTAATTTTCCTCACCTATAAATACACTCTTTAACTCAGAGGGTATTTCGAGCAAGACTTTTTTTATAAGTGCTTCATAAAGTTAAAAAAATGAAAAAGACTCCTAAGTGGTTATTTTCAGTGTTATAAGAGGAAGTCATGAAAGTTTCTGAAAGATCTCCATGGGGAAGAGACAGGAGATGTTTTCATATCCTCCCTGAAGGCACAGAAACCAGAAGTTTTGAGCCCAACAATGGAAAAACTGTAGTGTGACAAGACTGCTCTGCAAATGGTGTGGTTTGTGTCAGGTGATGGTTAGGGTTCAGATGTGGATAAAGTGAAGCCTGGCAGTCTCTTCGCTGGTAGGATTAAAACATCAGATGGAAAATTACACTATGTGTTTCCCACAACACACGTTCTAGAATTCTAAGAAATGTTTCTCTCTCATTATGACTGAACAATGCTAGATGTCACTTTAAAATAAGATGCCACACAGGTTTCAAATAAACTAAAAAGTAATGCCAGCTATTTTTTTTAAAGAACAGAAATTTCTTTGCGAGAAGCTAAAAGAAGAGGAAGTGCAGTTTCAATCCAGAGAAACTGAATGCCATGATGAATGAGAGAGTAAATGAAGAAAATAAAAGTAATTTCTCCCATCTTCTTCTAGGATAGTCTTCCCTAGGAAATGCTATGATTTTTTATGCCACACCCCAATTCCAAGGCATAATGAGATGCAGTAAGTGGGGCCTGGCTTCAGAATCTCCAGTGTCACTTACTGAGTATGAAGCCCTACGTTTCTTAAATTCTTTCAGGCTAAACTGACTCAACTGAAAAATCCAGCAATAATGCATAACCTGTAAGCCTATTTTAAGTGTGTCAAAGTGGGGAAGTACTCATATTGAGTCTTAGTGGTATTTATACGTAGCTTGCCTTGTCTAGCTAAATGGTCGACTAAGCTTTTCCTAAGCACACCAGAGTAGAGGCTGAGAAGCTTCCCATGAAAAAACTCATGCTCAGTTCATCACTGGGTTCAGATACACAAGGGCACAGATCCAAAACACTTGCACAATCAAAATTTCTTTGCAGAGAAACCAACACTATTTCTTAGAAATAAAAAACTCATGCTAAATGAGAGTGAAGGAAAAAATGAAAATAGCCAAACAATAACATAATGAAAATAATAAATAAGGTTCATTAGTACACCTATCATCTCACATAATTACCATTATTTTTGTATGTGATGAGAACATTCAAGATCTACTCTCTTAACTTTCCAGTATATAATCCAGTATTCACTGTAGTCACCAAGCTATATATTTGATCCCCAGAACTTATTTACCTTATAACCAGAAGTTTATACCCTTTGATTAACATCTCCCGATTTCCCCATCTCCTAGACCCTAGCAACCACACAACTTACACAACGTTATATGTCAATTATATCTCAATAAAGCTGATAAATAAATAAATACATATAAAATAAATTCCAACACCTCAGTTTATGGAACAAAGAAATAAGATGCAGACCCCAGAATTCTATTTCTAGCAACAGTTAAGAGCCTCTCGGGGGCAAAGTCACCTTAAGTAGCAACGGAAGAAAAGGCTATGAACAGACCCACTAACAAAGCCTTAGTTTTCTGAATGATGTTCACAGTGCCTTTTGACTCAACAAGAAGGATAATAGTTTATTCTAAACCTTATTCTACATCTAGCAAAGCAACCGTGCTTTGTGATATTTTTAACTCTCTGCAACCAACAAAGGAGAAATATTTTATTCCACTTGGAATGGACAGTCATATAACTTTATTACAGCAAGAATTTCGAGAATCAGCCCAGAGGCTCCTACATGAGGGGTACATTCAGTGGGGCAGGAAGTTTCCCTAGCAGGCACCCAGCTGGTGGATGCTCAATGAAGAGTGCAGTACTCAGTGCCCAGCAGGAGCTCACAGGGGCTGGTAGAGGAGTGGAGTGGCAGGAGGAATACTTTGACCTCAACAAAAGAAGGCAATGTCTTATAAGAAATCTCTATTTAATGAAAAATGTTCTCTCAAACCCTTCAGACACAATAGTCAGTATTTAGAAACCAAAAAAAGAAAAAGTCACATATCAGAAAGGAAGAACCTTTAATACAAAATGTTCACCTATCATTTCTTAAAGAATTTTGAGATTTTACTAATGTACATAAGAGTTGACTGACAGAACTAGATGTCCTTTCATAATTCAGTGTTCCAAAGGAAGTTGGCTTGGTCACACAGTACTGACAGAACCAGAATAACTAACATACTAAGAAACACCAGGGTTTCTGGTTCTTATATTTCATGTGACCTTCAAGTTTAACTTCAAGTTTCAGATTTATGTGAACTTTAAAACAGATTCATGAGTTTCATTTTTAAGTCATTGTAATTTTCATGGGTTTCTTAAAAAGACCTTAACAACAAATCACCCAGGGCTCATTTCAGTCACACCCCAGTCTTTTGATACCTCTGGAACCTAGAGAAGCAAAAGAAATTTGGGGAGTTGTGTTTTAATGTATTTATATTTTTTGCCTGCAGACATGAAATGGACTGGGAGAAAGTAGTCAACTTCACGATTATGTGACAACAGTTTTAAAGGACTCTAGCTCTTATTACAATCATGCAGGAGATTTGTGAGTTGATAAGACTTCATTGATCAAAAGCATACTTTAATTTAGTATTTAGTGTGAGAATTGGAAGATTGGTTCCAGATGTGTTTACATGAGCCAGACACCATGGTAACCAGACTGTAAAATAAACCTGCTTAGGCAATGTCTAGGTGAAGCCAAAATAACTGGTCTATTCAAAAATTTCAATTATCAGACAAGACATAGAAAAAAAAAGCTATTCATTTATTGCTAAATTTAGCTGGCCAGCTTGGTCAAAAAATATTATTTTTTTAGACAAAGCCTTTGAATTATAACATTTCTAATAGGAAAAAGAGTGGTATAATAAAATATTGCCTACAATGCAGACATAGTTTTGAAGCAGAAAATGTAAAATGCACAGCAATTTCCAGGAATAGCACCAACAATTTCAGTCATTTCAACAGACACAAACTAAATGAAAAGACTTATAGAAATGATTTAGGTAAAATCTAAAAACTATTTTGTAGCAGTCCTTGATTAAAATAGCATTCCAGAGCATAGGGCCAACAAGAGAATTCGTTGTTCTGACACCAAAGATTTCTCTCAGTCTTAGTTTTGGAGATTTAATGGGTGAAAAGAAGATATTCACTGCAGCAGAAGGAAAGTTCATTTAACTGACTCTGCACTCATTTATAAGGAGACCCTACTCCTTCAGTAACGTGTCCCATGATGCATTTGATCCTGGTAGCCATAGGGTCCCTATAGCACATCTACTCATGCCTGCTGTCACCTGTTCATCTGCATGCTGAATAAGGACCAGTAGTGTTTTATTCAACTAGCTTTTAAAAGATGAAATGTGAAGACAGTAATATAAGAATTGTCATTTCTCTGAAAACTAAGTTGAATTCTTAGCAAAAAGTCAATAAAATGAGTTACTAAAAAAGGTTATCACATTGAGTGTATTGACTGGTCCCACAACTCTCTCTTTATATATATAATTTACATTGAAATAAAATGTGTAAAATATATGTATACACTGTATGATAATATATACACATACATATTAATGTATAAATCATGTTGTATGAATATTCACTTTAATTGGAACTTCTGTTTAATTGGTCAAATACTGAGGGCAATGATTTGTAATAAGAATTCTTCCACAGGATGATCATGCACCCTTTTGAACTATCAACCTAAAATTGATAGAAATTTTAAAAATTCTTCAGACATCAAGCAAGCTATTTCTGTGACTCGAGTGATTTTTTTTTACCCATTTAAAGGAAAATGTTGTATGGGAATAATACAGCTTTACCCAGCCTTGTTCCAATGCAGTGTAGATTAGAACTGTTTCTGAAAGTACAAACAATTTGTATTTGGTTTTGCAAAATTCTGAGAAAATTGGAAGAAAATTTTCATAAGTATAAATATAAAATTTATTCACAATTATGAGATAACTGAAAAATTAAAAATGTGTATGTAATAAAATTGAAGATATTAAAGAACAGTGTAATTGAGTGGAAAGGTATGATCTCAGAGTCAAAGAACAGAATTTGAGTATCAAATCTCCTATATGTAACATTTGTCTTCATGGAGTGTTTGTGTGTGTATATATATATACATATTTACATATATAAAGATATAGAATTTTAATTTATTATAAATGTACATTACTTAATTTATTTTATATATATATAATATGTCTATGCAGAAAGTTTCTTTTACAGTCCTTAAGGACTTCAAGCCCACAGATATATTTTTCCTAAGATGATGCAGTCCGTAAAGATCACTGCATGCTACTTACTCACAGAAGCTTTACCTTGGAAGGGGATACACAGACAATCTAGAAGTCACTCAAGTCAGAGTCTTACACAAACTTTATTCTTCTGAAACTAGTGAAAGAAAGCAATAGAAGAGAGAGATGCACTAAAACATATCTTGCCTTCAAAACAAAAAGCTTAAATTTTGATATATTGAATTACTGTCTACTAAAAATTGATGACATTATGTACATAATTTTTAAATACCTGTTAGATCATATATTTGGAAAGTTATTAAAATAAATTGGCACAATGAGTATGCATAATCTTTGTCTTATTTTTTTAAAAAACATAGATGTATGTAAGTTTGTATATATATAAACATAAATGCAGGGGCATACATGCTGAACATTGGCTATTTCAAAGGACAGAGATTGATTAAGGATGTAAGGAATGAGGAGGAGGGAAATCATTAATATTAGCTTTTTATTAATATATCATTCTATAATTTAAGATATTAGAGTAAACATATATTACTAGTCCAGTTTTTTAAATTCAATGTAATGAAATGAGTAGAATACAATTCAGATAGTTATCTACAATTATTGAGTTAGATAAAATATAGTCCTGCATTTTGAGGTGGCAATAAAATATCACTTTAATTCATATTTAAACGATTCTTAGGGTGTTTTATTGCAGTAATGATACTTTAGACATTTTATATCAAATTTCCTATTGAGAACAACTTGAAAACCTAAACAAAATATAAAAAAAAGTTGAGTACAATGAAGAACTAACATTTAGGTGAAGAATTACTCTGTTAAGATCCAAGAAAAGAATAAAATCTTGCAAGTTGAATCCAGCATTGGAGATTGCTTTTCTTCCAGGAGTAGCTTCCAATTTCAGAAAGGGTAACTAAAAAACTAAGCTTATTGAGCTTAGTGACCAAACCCTCACAGGCATAGGAAGATACAAATAAAATTTGGGGCTTGGCTATTGGGAAATTAGGTCCCTAGAAAACTACCAGCTTTCAATTAGGATCCTAAAATCCACATATACCCTATGGGCAAGGGTAAACAAGAAATAATCAATTTTGGTAAGATCTAAACCTATCTTGAAATTATTTCTGTTGTTGATTGAATAAATATGATTTTGGATGGCTAGTACCACCGTTCAGATCCAAATCTAAGTCTTCTCAGAAGGAAGATGTCATCAACTAGGTCTCAATTTATCTCTTTAATCTTTCATACATGATGTCTAGCATTCAATCAAAACTACTCAGTATATGAGAAGGTAAGACAGTATTATTGAAAAATTGAGAGAAATAAAGAAACTATAGAAACAGACCTACAGGGATGCTAATCAAGCAGAAATATCAAGCACAAGTTTTAAAATAGTTGTGCTTAATACATTGAAATATATCAACAGGAAGATTTAAATTTTCAATGGAGAATTGAAAACTATGTAAAAAAAATAATTGTCTATAAAATAAATTACTTACTTCTACATTACATAACCTTGTATAACTTTCAGAATCTTTCGAAGTAATTAAGTCAGTAATGAAGAAACCGATTAATAAAACTTAATGACCCTTACAATGCTTTCATCACAATGTCTGCTTCCTCTGACATTTTTAAATCTGGAGAACACAGAATTTCTTTAACAATATTAATTTCATGCCTTCCAAGCATTATGATTCTTTATAATCACTTTATGTGTTTTTTAAAAAAGAACAATTTTACTCTCCTTGATAAGTGATGCATTTCACCAAATTGGCAATACTTCCCTGTTATTCCCACATATTTTTCAATTCGGTTCCCTTACTGTTGATAAAGCCTTTTAATACTGACCTAATAATAATTACTAATGAATGTAAGTTAGTAACTACATGACAGCTATACAATGTATGTACTACAGAGAATAAATTATTAAACTATCAAACTAAGAATGTAATGGCAAAATAAGCGTGTTGAAATGGCATAAGATTACATGAATGCAATTTATAATTAAAATTAGACATTGTTTTTTCTATTTAGAGAAATAACAATGGTGTCTTTATTTGAAAAAATTAATTCTGTATTGCTATTTTTAGCTTTATATATGTATGTCATCCAACCACACTCATTATATTTATAAATCATAGAACATAAAGAAGAAACAAGATAAATTGAAATAGTTTATATTTTTCTTCTAAAATACTCCACTTTGGCCTGAAATCAAACATGGAGAATTTTAGCCAAGAAAAACAAATTTTAAAATTATAAAGTTGTGACATATTTGGCAGTACAGATTCTTAAGAAGATTTTCTCTTTTTAAACAACCTACATAGATAAGTTTTAGAAACAATTATATTTGAAAGAATACCAAATGCAAATAAGTATTATCAAAACAATCTTTAATAATAAATTACATATTTAATATAACATTAAATATAAGGTTGACCAGGAGATTTCTACTCTTCGCTTGATACTGTAACTTATAACATACCAGTGCTCCCAGAGAAAACATTTTAAAGTTCTATAAAATACAAAACATCTGTTTGTGGGTATCAGAGTGTTATTGTGACAGAAAGGATTGAAGAGCCCTGATTACAGAGAGAAAGAAAGATTAACTCAAATTTCTGCTTGTTGATATCCTAGGACATTTGCTGGGTCCTCATACGGAGAGATGGACTGGATAGGAAGGCAAAGGGTAGTTGATAAGAGGTAGAGATTAATTTAGACAATTTTATAAGCCTGGGGACAGAAAAAATCTTAGAGTTCAAGGCTGCCAAGACAGCCAGGTATTAAGGAAACAAAATCCAGAAGAGAAGTGCGGTATAGAAAATTGAACTAACAATTGGAATTCATTTACTTACGTCATTTGCTGTTTAATTTAAGAAAGGCAAAAGGCTAAGTAGCATAAGATGAAAATAGTTGAAATGCATGGGAATTTTAGTCAGGAAGCAAAAGTTGAAGTTCATGACCTGCAAAGTTAGTCAAGTCTTGGGAAGCTCCAGGCTGTGAGGTAAAACCACTGAAGTTGGATAAGTAGAAGAAAACCAGAGGTAGAATGAGTCTTACAAAGATTTCAAACTGGCCTGAAACAGCACAGTCTGAACTAGATTGAGTTGATCCAACCTTCTGCTATGTGCCAGAGGATAGAATGAATCCTCTTGGGAGGAAGATAACATTATTCAAAGCCTCTACAATTTTCATCAAATATCTGACATGTAATCAATATTACCACATACACCAAGAAATAAGATTGAGACAAATAAATAAACCCAAGTAGGCCTAGCTATTGATCTCTCTCTCTGTATGTGTGTGTGTGTGTATATATATATATATATATGTATATATATGTGTGTGTGTGTGTGTGTGTGTGTGTATACACATATATGTGTGTGTGTGTATATATATATATACATACACACACACAAATATAGATATAGATATATGTATATATTTTAAAATAACTCATTTATATGTCTCAGGAAATAAAAAATAATGTAGGAAATCTGAAAAGATAGCTTTAATATGTGAAAAAGAATTCAGTGGATGTTAAAAAATACTGTAACAGCAACTAGGGATCTAATACAGGTAAAAAATGGTTTAGAGAGCTCAAGTCACCTGGTACAAAATGTCCTGATGGAAGAATGGAAATAAAATATATGAAAATTATAAAATTAATTTGTGAAAGTAACTGTAATAATGGAATATAAAAACTTATTTTCCCTGATTGTTACTTACAACTACTCTGCTGACAACTCTCTACCAACCAGAAATGTCTATTGTACCAAAGCCAACAAGCCATCACGTCAATCATTTTGTTTAATTTGTGTCATTATTTAAACTGCACTTGTCAGTAAGTGTAACTAAATACATCACCAGCTTAGAAGAGCAAGTTAAAGAAATTAAAAAGATTATTGACTAGCCAGAGACAAAATGAAAATTGGTTGATGCAGATAGAGATTAAACTATGGGTTACTAAGGTTAAATGTTTCCTAAATAAGCTTTGGCTAGAGCACTATAAAGTTAATCAGAATCATTTTATACTTTGCAATCAATAGCTCTTCCTAGTTAGACTGAGTATTAAAAAAAAATGGGGGTGGGAAAGACTCTTACTTATGTCCAGGTGAAATAAAATTAAGTTTTAAAATATTGAGTGGAATATTTTCTATTAAAGTGGAATACCATCATATTATGAAAGTATTTGCTTCTCACTTGATATTCTATTTGTTGATACTTAAAATAAATATTAAATAAAATTTTCAAGTGGGCACACCAAGCTTCTTCCTCAGACTTCGTCCATGGCATTGACCATCAGAAAGCTGGAGTCTTCCTTTCTCTTCTCTATCTCCAGGGTCTTTTGAAATAATCCAAAATTAGAGATTTATACTTCAGAAAGAACATATTTATGATATTGAAGTCAGGGGCTCTATATCTTATTTTCTTTCTCTCACTGCAAACAACTGCCAAGGTAACCTTTATATTCCTGTCACTGTGTAGACTGAGATTAAACTGAGTTAAAAAGTTTACCTTGGAGTGTATCATAAGGAGTACCATTCAACAAAGGGGGATATACGCCTAACAGGCCTTGGCCTGGGAAAGGTAACATTAGTTTGGATTAACAAATAGGAGTATTCATTTTGGAATGAAGGTCTTTGGGGAAGTAAAGAAAAAATTTATCAAAAGAATTCAGGAATGTTTCCACAAGAGAAGAGTTACACACAGAAAATCTCTTCTCTTGAAGATTTAGAGTTGAGAAGTTAGGGAAGGACTGTCATAACTCAACAAAAGTCCAGTGGGAAGAGATGAAGACTTCAAAATCTAGCCACTGTGCAAAGTGTATGTGTTGAGAAACACGGTACCAGTGCCTCCCTTTGTTCATTGCTGCAACTAGAATATTCCACATCTGCTAGAAGAAACTATAGCAGTGACTGGAAGAGAAGAAGCAAATCCAGACATCACGGACAGACACAACCTACCTACAGGGGCCAACGCTACCATGGTGGACAGCATTGTCTCACCAAGCCTCTGTTTCATGATACAGAAATGTACAATTGCCCCTTCTACTTGCTGCATAGTCTCACGCTGCCAACAGAGGCCCTACCCCTTGCCAGAGACAACTCAGGCTTTGCTGACTCTTTAAATGCTTCTTCCCAAAGCAGGAACATGGCCAGGGCGTTTGATGAACATCAAGGAGGCCAAGCAGTAAGAAGGGAGTAAAAGGAGGTAGCAGGAGGTGGGGCATAGGGAGAGAGAAAAATAAGAATAAGGTCATATCCTTATAATAAGTGTATGAATTTGGACTTTTATTTTGAGTGAGATGGGAAGCCACTGACTTGTTTGTGCGTGGAAAAACATCATGTGACTCGTATTTTAACAGGATTATTCTAGCAGCTCTGCTGAGGATAAATAACAAGGAAGAACTGAGGAAGTGGAAATAACAGTTTAGGAGATAATTCACTAATAGAGGCAAAATATGATAATAGTTTGGAATAAGATACTGGCAATGACGCTAAAATGAATATTAAATCATTTAATGACCATATCTTTTTTAGTATATTATGATATCTATTCTCTAAAATCAATATTAATATCATTTAATGACTATAGTTTTTTTAGTATATTATGGTATCTACTCTCAATTATTTCTAGATTTCTGTTGATGCATTTTTCTTCCAGATGAACTTAGAAGTCAGTCAGAAAATTTCAAACACAAAATAAATAAATAAATAAATCATATAAGGTCTTTAATTAGAATTAACTTGAATTTGATTAATTCTTGGAAAATGTGCATCTTTACATTAATGAGGCATTTTACTTAAAAATTATATCAATTTGTGTCAATATAATTTTGTAATTGAAAAGCAGTTTTATGCATTTTATGAGTATATTTATACAAGAAATATATTGATTATTGTATGTTGATTATACATTCAAATCACTAGATTTTTAAACTGATTTTAATAGTTTTAGGATTCATTCTCTAAGCAAATACAAATGATCTGAAAATGAGTTTCTATTGTTTTTTAATAATATCAAGTTGACCTCCAATTAAATAATAGGCAAAGAATTTAAATAAGTTATGATAAATATTCTTAAGGACTTTAGAAAAATCTTAATAAATAAAGTGATAGAGAATATGAGCAGAAAATTATAAACTTTTAAAAAAATAAATGAAATATAGATCCAAAAAGTGTAACACTAAAATGAAAAACTCGCTGAATGAGCATAGCACATTGAAAATAACAGAAAATGGGTAAATGAACTTAAAGATAGAGCAATAAAAAACATCCAATTTAAGTAAAAGAGAAAAAATAATTTAAAAAACTGAAAAGAGCTTCAATAACCTATAAATTAGTAGACTACAATGTAATAATACATGTGTAATTAAGTCCCAGAAAGAGAAAAGATAAACATTTTGGAGAAAAAAATATTGTGAGAAATCATTATCACAAAATATTCACATATCATTTCAAAAATATAAACCAAAAGATCTAAGAATCTCAGACATCTCAAGGTAAAATAAATACAAAAAAACCATTACTAGGAACATCAAAGTCAAACTAACAAAAAAAATCAAAGGAAAATAAAAATTTGAAACAAGCCACAGGATAAAAAGATATCACATACTCACCTGAAACTAATATAAAATAATATCGGATGTCACCTGTAACTGTAAAAAAAAATTTTTTAAAGACATCACATACATAAAACACTATGAAGGACAGCTGATTTCTCATCAGAAAATATGAAAGCCAGAATACAGTGACACATCTTTAAAGTGCTTAAATAAAAGATAAGTGTCTCAAAAGGATAAGGAAACAAATGAGAGACAGTGAGAAATATTTGTGAAAGATCTAGTTGATAAAGGAATGTTATCTAAATGTACAAAGATCTCTGAAAACTAAACATTAAGAAAATGAACAACCTGATTATAAATAGGCAAAATATCTGAAGAAGATATTTTGTTTATCTCGCTAAAGAAGATATAGAGAAGAAAAATAAGCATATGAAAAGATACTCAAAATAATATGTCATTAGGAAATTCAAATTAAAACAGCAATAAGACACTACTATGCACCTATTAGAATAGCTAAAATCCAAAACACGAGTAACACCAAATCCTGGCAAAGATATGGAGCAACAGGAACTCACATTTACTAATGGTGGGAATGCAAAATTGTATAGTGACCTTGGAAGACAGTTTGGCAGTTTCTTAAAAAACTAAACATCACTCTTTTGATATTATATAATCTATCAGTGATGCTCTTTGGACTTACCCAAATAAGCTGAAAACTTATGTCCATACAAAAAAATATCCACATGCAGATAATTTAAAGAAATGTTACTCATAATGCTAAAACTTTGAAGAAACTAAGATGTCCTTCAGTAAGTGAATAAATGAACTGTGGTACATCTGAGCAGTAGAATATTATGCAGTGCTAGAAAGAAATGAGCTATCAAGCCAAAAGGAGACATGGAGAAAACTTAAACTCATATTACTAATTGAAAGGAGCCAGTCTCCATAACTCTAACTATGTGACATTCTGTAAAGGAAAAACCTACAGAGACAGTAAAAGAATAAGTGGTTGCCAGGCACTGGGGAAGAAAGAAATGAATACACAGAGCATTGAGGATACCTTAAGGCAGTACAGTTAGTCTGTATAATACTACAGTGATGTATACATGCTATTATACATTTGTGCAGACCCATGAATGTACAATACCAAGAGTAAACTCCAATGCAAACTAAGGACTATGCATGATAATGATGTGTCATGTAGATTCATGAATTATAATAAATGTAGGGAGCTCCCTGATGGTGTAGTGGATTAAGGCTTCGGCGTTGGCGCTGTCAGCGCTGCAGCCTGGGTTCGATTCCCAGTCAGGGAGCTACCCATATACAAAAAACAAAAAACAAAAAACAAAAACCAAATGTAAAATCATCTGGGCATGGTGTCTTTTTAGAAATAATTTCTTTTTGCACTTTCCATTATTCTATAGTTGCTCTTTGCAGGTATTCTACTTATTGTTGAACTAATTTAATTTAATAGTTTCCTAATACATGATCCATTTGATCCAGATTTTCAAAATTTTTATGCAAAAATATACAAAATATTTTCTTTAAAATTGTGTAGCTCGGAGATTCCCTGGTAGTGTAGTGGCTAGGCCTCAGTGCTCTCAATGCCACAGCCTGGGTTCAATTCCCAGTCAGAGAACTACCAAAAAAAAAAAATTGTGTATCTTTTGTATGTTTAATTGTTCCTCATTTTTATTTCTCAATATTATTTTTGTAGCTACTGTTTTATCATATTTGTTAATGTTTTGTTTATTTTATTCATCTTTCAAAATAGCTTTCAATCCTCTTACCAAATTTTTATTTATTTTAAATTTCATTAATTTCCTATTTGCATTTAGCAATTGTTTCCTCATGCTTTAGGTTCATTTCCCTCTAATTTCTTGAGTTGAATGACTAAAACATTTTCTCCAAGATTTTTCATTTTCTAACAGTCATTTCATGTTTTCTAATAAAATAATTTCCTTGAAAAAGACTTTAGCCACAATGTATAGCTTTTATTATTTAACATCCTTTCTAACCCAAGAATTATTTGGAAGGTTAATTTTTAAATAGCATGTAGACAGTTTTTATTTTGCTATCTTATAAAAAATATTGTTAAGTTTAGATCTACTTTCTCTGCCTTTTAGCTATTTTTCAAAGTTTTTATTCTTTTAAACTTTTGTGCTAAATTCTGGGATAATTCTGTGGTGCAATACTTCTTTTCAACAATTCGTTCTTCAGCTGTGTCTTCCTACTGTTAAATACATTAGTTGAGTTTTTGTCTATACACATGTTGATATTGTTTAGATTTCAATTGCTCTGTTTTCATACAAAAACTGTTCTTTCTTATAGAATGAAATATCTTTTCTTCTTCATCTGAGTGTATTAGTTATTCTTCTGTTATATTTCCTATATTGCTTTCACTGTCTTGGTCATTAATACTTATATTGAGTTTAGTGTTTCTATAAAAAGTTGTTCATCATTTTTGGTCAAGATGGCAGAGTAGGTAAATACTGAGCTTGCCCCCTCTCATAACCACATTTATATTACAAGTAAATGACAGGTCATCATTGAGAATCACCTGAAGTCTAGCTGAACTGAAGTCCTACAACTAAGGACATATGGGAAAAAATCACCTTGAGACCAGTATGAGGGGTGAAGATGCAGAACAGGCTGGTCCCACAACTGCCTGTGGTGATTAAAAAATTGGGAGGGATATCTCAGCTGTGGAGCTTCCCCTGGAGGAACAAGTGGTCCCAGCCCCACAGCAGGCTCCCATGCCCAGGGTTCTAGTGCTGGGAAGAGAAGTCCTCTCAACTTCTGACTAGGAAAACCAGCAGAGATTGTGGCTGAGTGAGATGAAAAGTGGCTGGAGTCCCAGACATTTCTTTTCAAGGGTCCAAGCATGAACTTACTCACTGACAAACTCACTTGTTCTGAGCTCCAGGGGTAAATGATCAAAAACCCAGGGACATTTAGGGAGGAACTGAATTGTCTGTCTTCAAAGCAAGAGCTGGAGAGGCAACTTTCTCCCACACAGAAGTGCTGGCAGAAGCTATTTTTCCTTTATTGAGCCCTTACCTCACTCAACCTGCACACACAGGCATCTGCTATATCTGAGTCTCCATCAACATAGCTACAACTGTTAACCCTTACCTGGTGATTCCCTGAGACCCTGCCCCACCCAACTTTCACACCCAAACTGCTTCCATTGTTTTTTTTTTTTTCGTACAAATGATTCCTCTTGGTTTAAGCTTCAAATTTTCCTAAAATCTATCAAAGATTCACAAAACTCACACAAGTAGTGCCAGGCCTCAGCATGCCCTGTACCCTGTGCTGAGTAGCCCCAAGCCCTGCACTAGGAAAAGCTGCCCTTGTTTTGCCACTTGGCTTCCCATGCTTCTCCAAACCCAGTGCAGGTGGCTACATCTGCATATTGCTTTGTGGCTAATTCCAGGTGACCCCAGGGCAAAGGCAGATATAATTTGGTGGGCCCCTTCCCAGGAGGCCTCAGGTCCAGTATGTCTGGTGGCTGGCTTTAGACCAAGCCAAAGTACCACCCAGCTGAGTCCATGGGTGACATACTCAAAGGGAAGACTAGGCAGGCACCAGAGCCCCACTAAATCACATTTTGCTTCATAGACTCAGCCCTTGCACTACAGCTCCTCCACTGTAGTCACAGTCAGTCCTCACAACTAATCAGCCTAATTGTCAATATTTTCTATTGACATGCAAACAACAATCAAGCCTCAACTACAACAGGAGGGTATATGCAACCCCACAAGGGATATACCTGGAGAACCCAATCCTAGTGACCAGAGAGACTCTGCCAGACACAGAGTTCAAAACACTGGTTGTAAAGATGCTTAATGAGCTTAGAAGAGTAGATAGGCTCAGGGAGAAGTGCAACAAAGAGATCGAAAATATAAAAATAGAGATAGAAAACATAAAAGAGAACTCATCAGAAATGAAGAATATAATAACTGAAATAAAGAATACATTAAAATACATCAATAGTAGATTAGATAAAGCAGAGGATCAAATCAGCAATTTAGAAGTTAAAGTAACAGAAAACATCCAATCAGAACAGCAAAAAGAGAAAAGAATCCAGAGAAAGTGACACAGAAGATTTAAAGTGATGAAAAGCAAAGACCTACCACCAAGATTACTCTATCCTACAAAGCTATCATTTAGAATTGGAGCACAGAAACAGCTTCCCCAACAAGAAAAAACTAAAGTAGTTTATTTCCACCAAACAAGTATTACAAGAAATGTTATAGGGACTTCTTTAAGGAGAAAAACAAAGATCAAAGATATGAATAATAAAATGGCAATAATTGAACATCTATCAACAATTTCTTTAAATGAACAAGTGGATTAAAGACTCCAAAAATATATATAGGGTGGCTGAATGGATAACAAATCAAGACCCTTACATATGCCACCTACAAGAGACTAAGTTCAGGTCAAAAGACACACACAGACTGAAGATACGGGTATGGAAAAAGATTTCATGAAAATGAAAATGGAAAGAAAACAGCTGGGGTAGTAATGCTTATACTGGGAAAAAATAGACTTTAAAACAAAGGCTGTAACAAGAGACAAAGAATAACCAATTAATCTCATTTATGGGTATTATCAAAAGAAACCCAAAATGCTACTCTGAAGAGACGTGTATCTTTATGTTCATTGCAGCGTTATTTACAATAGCCAAGATATGGAGGTACTCTGGGTGTCTATCAATCAATGAATGGATAAAGAAGAGGTGCTATACATACAAGAGCTCTCTGGAAAGTATCCAGCCATATAATGTGAAATATAGAGGCATTTATAGCTGGATTTTTCCGGATAACCCTCATATATACAATGAACTATTACCCAGCTATGAAAAAATAAATGAAATCTTGCCATCTGCAGTAACATGGATGGACCTAGAGTCCTGTGTGAGTGGAGTAAGTCAGACAATGGAAGACAAATGCCATGATTTCACTTTTATATGGAATCTAAAGAACAAAATAAACAAACAAAACAGAAACAAACTCATAGATACAGAGAACATTTTAAGGACTGCCATCTGGAAGGGGGTTTGGAGTGTGGCTACAAAAAAAAAGAGTGAAGAATTTAAGAAGTGCTAATTGGTAGTTAGAAAATAGGGGGATATAAAGTATAGCATAAAAAATATAGTCAATAATTTAGTAATAGCTATGTATGATGTCAGATGGTACTAGATTTGTCAAGGTAATCACTTTGTACATTATATGTCCAATCACTATATTATACACCTGAAACTAATATAATATTGTATGTCTATTATAATTAAAAAATAGAACAATTATTTAACATTTTTAAAATAAAATGCATAAAACATTTATATTTCTTCAATATTGGTGTGTGTGTGTGTGTGTGTGTGTGTGTGTGTGTCTTTGCTCATTTTAAATGTTATTCTATGTTCTCCTGTTGATAGAGGGCTGTGTGTGTCTACATGTGTATTAATGTGTTTAATGTGTTCTGTAACCAGTGTTAAGGAAGTGATTTATTTAAATAATCACACTTGTTTGACTTCATTTAATCTTTCTTTAGATTACCTAATCTACCAATGACATCTCCTTGATTTGAATAGTTACTTATTATTGCATTTATGAGATATCTTTTATTCACAATTTCTAGAAATTTTTGTGGAAATGAGTATTTAGATTCACATACCTAATCTTCTAGTTTGATCCATGCCTTGTCTGTAATGTTGTAATAATCCATTTATTCCAGTATGCAAGATTTGCATTTCTTAAGTGCCCATAATGCATAAGGACTTTTTTGCTAGTTGTTGGGGGATAGAAAATTTATAAAGAGCTCAGAGTTTAGGGAGATGGATCAATGTAAACAGGCAATTATAATATAAAGTGGTATGTACGAAGATAATAAAAATATGTCCAAAGTATACGTGGGCCAATAATGTGTCAAGGAGATTGGTAGGAACAGTCCAATGGCAAAGAGTATATTATTACTAACAATCTAATGGTGATAATTAATGCAGACTAATGGTTTTGTTATTGTTTCTCAATTCAATAACAACAAAAAAGACTTGCCTACATATGTGGCAGGACTTTCCCACTCCTCCACTTGTGTGCCACTTGTGGGGGCTCATAAAGGGAGGTGATATATTCTCTTTGGTCACTTTATTTTAAAGGTGAAAAGTCACTGTAACTTGGCATGTTAGAAAAGAGAGCAATGGAGAGGAGGTGATAGACATAAGAATCCTAAGAAGCTGGACATGAGAACACATAGTGATAAGTTGGGTGTTGAGAATAAGGGAGTGGGCAGAGTCTCAAATGACTCCTAGGCTTTTGATTGGCAAGACCAGGAAGACAGGTTTAGTGGGTGGAGCATGGAATGAGTACAGGATGACTGTAGCACATTCAAGGGAGAGAACTAATAGCTGGTTTCTATTAACAGATTCTGAAGTTCAACAAGGAGATCTAGGTTAGAATACACAAATCTTGCTTTATCAATGTGCTATAAACCAGTGACTGTCAAAGTGTATTAAATGTGAGTGGAATAACCAGAACAACTCATTCAAAATGCCGATTCCAAGTCCCCTCCTTTGGAAACCCTGAGACAATGAGACTCAGATGGAACTCAGAAATCTGCCAGTTTAGAAAGCCTAAATGATTTTACTGAAGCTGGTCCTCTGAACAGACTTTAGGAAGAGCAGCTATAAATACATCAAATTAATAGCCCAGAATACAAGGAGTCTCTTCTATATGACACCAGCAATGTAATAAAGCTTGTTAAGCCTAAAAATAGTAATCAGTTGGATTTCACTCCCTCATATTGTCACAAATCAATTAACTGTTCCTCTCCCCACTGTTTTACACCGGTATTTATAGCTTTATAGCTTATTTTGCTATTGTTTTAAAAACAAGCAACAGTAAATAGACATACATCCTGGTACCATTTTAGCAGAATAGAATCAGCAAAAGGAACAGGTATATTATTCTCAAACTAAATATTTGCACACTTTAAAGAAGGTCAAAATGCAAGTTCCTGAGAGTCTAGAACACTAAGACAGTTACCTTTCTTATAGACAGATGGAAAAAAACTGAGCTTATAAGAATATATTAGAAGAAGTAAAGGGAGCATTGGAGGGCATTTGAGGAGGACATGAGAGTTTTAGGGATCATGGCTTGAAGGATGTGCAGGTTTGGAAATGAGAACGCTCATATTTTAGTTGTTTTTTTTATGTGTGCTATAAATTCTTTGCAGGAAGAATTTGAATTGCCTAGAAATAAAATACCTACGCCCTCTCATTCCCCTTTGCAAATACCTGTAATGTCTCCCTGATGAAAGATCCCCAAGAGTTCCTGCTACACAGAAGAGATGAACCTTGCCAGTGATAGGAATTTGATACACTGTTTTTATTTTCTCAGACACCTATTAAAATTATCAGTGGATCAATTTCTTGACTGTAGATTCAAAAAATAATGTTAAGCAGCAGGCTTTGTAAGCTACGGGAATCTTCTCCATTTATCATTTCTGTACTACCTAGGAAATGTGTTTCTTTGTCCCAAGAAATTATGGTGCTGGAGTTAGTTTTTAAATGGAAACGAAAACAACAGTGCTGAGAACGAGTGGGAAAATGTATTGCAAAAAGTTATTTACATATTCTCCAAAGCAATTGCCTGTGTCTGGCAAAGAAATGTAGAAGCATTTTTATTTATTCTGGGAGAATTAATGGGAGGCATCATATGTTGAATATCAAGCTGACCTAAAATAAATGTATAGTACTCTTAAGAAGGTCAAAAATGGTTCTTTCTGGCTACATAAATAAAGCCAGAACTTGTAAGACATACAAAATACCCATGCATTATTTGAATAGTGCTTTTCTTTAAACAAGAGAACTATATTTGATTATTGCTTATTCAATTAAAAGAAAACAGAAGGAAATTGAAATTGGACCAGCAAAATAATACCACCGAAGTTTGTGTATAATGTCCATGAGGAAAATTTTATGTAACTGTAAAATTTAGATTTGAGAATAAAAAGCTAAGAAGGGGTTCTCACCTAGTCGCCTTTACAGAGAGAAATCGAGCTTAATGATGATCCATTTTCAATTTACATGAAAGGACACGGAATGAATAGAAAAGAGGAGCCAGCATTGTGTATGTGCAATAATTTACGAGCAAAATGAATGTTAGGCATTCAAATATTTTATCAAGGGAAATGATTAAAAACATAAAAAAACCATAAACTCTGTATTATCCATTGTGAAAGCCTCAGAGAATTTTTTAGAGGCAGAAAAAAACTTGATCATCTTCCCATAGTACTTTAAGACTTAAATTTGGATGACTCTTCATGGCAGTTTATATCTATGAATATAGATATAGATAATGTAGGTTAAGGTTGGGTCCAAAGGTCTTCCCTGACTTCCATCCCTGTAACCTGCCAAATGCCCTTTCCTCGTCATCACCATGATCTTTGAATTCTTTTTGCCTCATTTGTTATACAAATCAGGTGCATCCATTCTTCCTTCAGGGAATCCCTCTCACCTAGGTCTCCTCTGCAGACACACCCTGAACCTTGCAGGCATCAGTATTTTCTTTCTACCCCAACAGGCCACCTGTAGCTGACAATGATGTGAATGTTCTTCCAGTTACTTGAAAGTGAAATACTGAATGAGTTTTGATATCTTCCTTCCTTTCTACCCACCACCTCCATGTGTCATCTGAGGCCGTGTCAATTTTTTCTTCTTCACGTGCCTTAAATGACTTGCCATTTTTTTGAAGGCAAGTTTAAATTGCTGTTTAATAAGTTATAACTAAAATCTTACTAAAATAAATATCACTGAAAACTATTTATAGCCACGAATAATGGTCTACTTACTTCAAACCATGTATGATATTGAAAAGAAGAGAAAACATAGTTACAGGATTCTCAAATAATTTCATACTGAAAAAGATTTGATCAAAGTTAGAAGTCCTAGATTCTGGTCTTGTGTGTGCCACAAATCAAATTTGTGACCTTGTATCTCAGTGTAATTATCTGTACAATGACAGGTTAATAAGCTTCAAGGACCCCTTTTCTCCTAAAGTCCAGGATTGTCTAATATAAGTCCTTGAAACTGGGTTCGTTAACTACTGTGATTTGTTTTTCAAGCTCTTCTTTCTACCGAAACCATGTCCCAGATGTTCTGTACCCATTGCCTCCCAATGCCAACGATTTCTCTGTTTCCATTTTAGAGTTTTTTCTTAGTTTACTTGGGTTTCCTTATTATATTTCTCTTCTGTTTTCGCTTCCCAGCCTGTGAATATTCATATTAAGTTTGGGGTCCTCATAACATTTTACACATTTTATCTCTCATAATATTTATCATTGAGTGCACGAGCTATATCTTACTCATATTCACATTTCTAGTACGTAGCTTAGCACCAAGATAGAGGTGGCTGGCTGGCTCACTAATTTCTTCTTGAGAAGAATTCATTCGGGAAGGTAAACCCCATGGCACCACAAATTCTTGAGTCTAGTAGACATGGTCACTTTAAATGGATTCGTAGCAATCATAACAAGAACACAAAGCACACTGCAAGAAGCTTCTTTGCCATGAAGCTTTCTCTGCTATTTGCTTTAGGTGATCATTCTTTTCTTCTTTCCAAAGCAACATCCTAAAAAATGCATCATTTGGAATACCAAAGGAGAAAACCACACCTTTCCATCAGGAAAAATAGTTACATATTCTCAGACCTGTCACTTACTCCTATCTTTCTGAATGTTTTATATAAACAGATTTTTTTAAATAAACCTTAAACTGATGTGACTTCTAGGTCTTTAGACTTTTTCTTGAGATAGGATATAAAAGAAAGTCCTACATTTTATTGGCTGATTATATTATATTATAAGAAGAAATTTAGGGTAATCCTGAAAGTTCAGTCTCTTGTTTTATTCTGAGCCATTATTTTTATAACTTTAATGTAAAGAATTGTGGACACTTAGGGTTTGAAAGAACCTTAGGAGTCTTGTAATATGAA
The DNA here is from genome assembly GCA_004026885.1 of Lyroderma lyra. NCBI lineage: Eukaryota > Metazoa > Chordata > Mammalia > Chiroptera > Megadermatidae > Lyroderma > Lyroderma lyra. The sequence continues at coordinate 60,682 of PVJL010000592.1, read as the reverse complement.
GTTACTTTTATTTAACTTAAAGTGATTTGAAAAGAAAAAAATTGAAGTTTTGTGAGCAAAAATATTAAAGAAATGTTGAGTTTTTTAAACTCAGTTTTGTTTCTATGATACTTCTGAGAGCCTTTAATATGATAATATAGTGAAGTATTAATAGTTAATAACTGTCTTTTGACTTTCAATACCCACATCTGCTACTTTTTGATCTATCAGATTCCATGCAGTCTGATTGAGATGTGATTTAACTAACAAGCATCCAAACAAAAAGGTATGGTTTCCTCCTGTTCTCAGTGATGACATTTGAGGAAGATTGTGCAATTAGAATCTTATGATCATACTAATGCTAGATTAATTCTCTACAACTGTTTATCGAAGTAAAAGGTTTATGAAAATAATCCATTAGCTTTGACTGCCTCCCTTTCCTTTAAAGTTCTTTTGAGGGTTGTCATGAATATTAATGGTAGTTGTTACCACTTAATTCTGTATCCTATACCATTTCTTTCTCTGCAGCATCTTTTCGCCAATGTCAACCCACTTAAGTCTAACAATTAAAAAGGAAAGAAAAGAAATTCACAGGGCAGTCCCTCCTTATGAACTTCACCTAGAAGAAGTGTGATCCTCAGGACAACATTCTGTTTAATTGAATTTTCTTACTAACAAGAAGTTAACCCAAAATAAAGCAAAGAATATGATGAAATGCCTCCATTCCTTACTTACAGCAGTAATCTAGACAGTGATATGCCTGGCTGCCTAAGGAAAGCTTTTGTGTTAGAAAATAACAACAAAGGGGTTGAGGGGAAAGTCTCAATTCCCAGATAAACCATCTTATAGTGTTGTAGCTGCCAGGAATTAATCATCCACAGTACAGAATACACCAGCACAGTAGTTGAACATTTAGGAGTTTATTTTTCTCACATCACAAGAAGTCAGGGAGGTAGGTAATTGCTGCTGTTGGTTCTGGGTCTAGGCCTTAAGAGATCTTGAAACTTGTGTTTTGCCCTCTTGGAAGCTAGTCCTCATATAAAGAAGCCCTGACTCCTGCTGGAGAAGAGGCCACATGCAGAGAGAGTCCCTGGAGGATGACAAACCATGTGGAGTTAGAAGCCTGCAGAGGAGAGCCCCAGCCAACAGCCAGCACCAAATCCCAAACATGTGAGTGAGGCCATCGTGGACCCTCAGTCAGTTGAGCTGCCCCAGTTAACTCTCTGTGAAGCGGAAATGAGCCATAGCCTTCTGCATCCTGCCATAGTTCCTTTCTCACAGAAACATAAGCAATAAAATAATTATTGTTTTAGGCTATTCGATTTTGGGACGGTTCATTATGCAGTAATTGGAAACAGAAACAGAAGGTTTGAGTAAGTTTTACAGTGATATAATTTCCCTGGCAGAGCTTGGTCTTTTGTAGAACTCTCTATTTCTAAATCTTTACATCAACAACGCCAATTTAGATTGGGCTTGGTGTTACCAGCCTCTATCAATTGCTAGAAATTCAACTCTGTGTGTGTGTGTGTGTGTGTGTGTGTGTGTGTGTGTGTGTGTGTGTAGGCTTGTGTATGAGGCATATATAATGCTTTAAATAAAGATCAAATACCTGTTGATCTACCAATGAATGCCATGGCAAGAAAATATTGATGATAAAATGTGTTTATTTCACTTTTGTCTAACTTCCTAGTCTCAGGGACAAATGATTTACTTAAGGATTACAAGCTTATTTATATTAGTGGTGATATCTGGCATGTTTCTTTGAAACCCCTCTTGTGAAGGCTCTGCTCTGCATGAGGTAGGCACTCCATAAATAACACTAATGTCAACAACTAGGCCTTCACACTCTACTTGAACTTCTTCAATGTGTTTTCAATCCACTAGCTAATGTCATTTAATTTTGTAAAATATCAGGTAGAAAGTACAGATTTTATTATTCCTATTTCACATATAAAGCAAGTAAAATATTGGACATTGTATGATGAATCTAAGCATATTTAGCTACTTAGCAGGCCTTGCTAGAACAAAATTAGTAAAACTTAACCTAGATTCCACCTTTTTAATGTGGTGCCCTTTCCTATCATTGTTAGGAAATTAGAGACATCTAAGTACCCTGATACCTCATGGCCTTCTTTGTGTTTTCAAGAGAATCAAATGCTTTAAAGAACAACTTCTGAAAACACATGATAAATATAACCCTTTTACCTCAGTGGGAAATGCCTATAAAACAGTTATGATCTACGACTGGACACTTAGTGTCTAAGATAGTTTTAGTATCAAATAAAATTAGCTCAGCCTTACAAAAAGCTTCCCAAACTATTAAGCCTGCTAAAATGCTGACCAGGCTTCTATTAGCAAATTCCTATTTTACCTATTTCCATTCACTCAATTTTCTACACTTTCGTTCTTTCCCACTACATATCCATAAACTGACAGAGAAAACTCTGACCCCAAGACAAATACAGCTCTGACACAGGTTCCCAAAAGAAAAGAAAGAGAAAGTGGGTCTCTATTAAATTCTGTGATTCTCATTAAGCTTACTATGGTCACATGATAAGAGCAAGGAATATATTAATATAAAAGTTCACTTTTTATTTTTCAACTGTGGAGAGGAAACCCAGGGTTATATTTTTTTAACCCAGATGTAATTATGAAGATTACTGATTAAATGTAAAACTGCAGCTTGCTTTTTCACATCTTTATTAGCCATATGAAGGAAAAGGATTAAGCCTGCCTTCCATTAGGTTTGCTTTCATTTCTTTTAGGGCCTGGGAATGTGAACTAGTTTGTTTTCATGCCTGCCAACATTTAAACCTTCCAAGCACTTTTGGATTCAACAGAACAAATTAAATAGCTAATGTATAACACACACTATGTTCTCAGTCAAAAACTCACAACAACTCCTAAAACATTTTAAACCATAGCTTTTGTCATGAAACTATTGTAAATCTGTGTTTGAAATCTTGTTTACATTTTGTTAAACCTTTCTGCAGGAGGATGCTCTTTTAGAAAATGGTTCTGGAAGTGTTTATATCAGAGGCACTTATTAATGCCTGGACCATGGTCATTGTGAGGGATTTTGTAAGGCTAATCACTTTATTCTCAATTTTGGAGTCAATATTCCTCTATGTACTAACCGGAGTGCTAAGTGGAAAGTAAGCCTTCCGATTAAAGAGAATGGAAATAGAATATGAACATGAGGGGTTCTCAAGTTCTCAACAGAATACTTTTCTCTTTCTCTCCTGTTTCTGTTCTTCTTTTCTTTCTACTTCTCTTCCAATTGCTGCCATAAGGTTTGGATACAAGTGCCGAGAAGAAAATCTGCTTTTGAAAATGGATGGTCCTAAGATTGAATCTTCAGGAGAATGGCACAATGTTGATAATGGTTTAAACATGGGAGCTGAGTTGTCTTAAGTTTCTACTTTTTTATAATTTTGAGAAATTCTATAATAAAAAGTAAAAGCTGTTTCCTTAGGCAAAAAGTTGTAACCAATTTACCAAAGCATTTAATATTGGTAATATTATCTGAATAACAAAATTAATGCTATGTTTTCTACTTCCTACTTGAAAAAACAGTAAATTTTTATGGCCCTTGGTTTGTACTGTCAAAAGCCACAAAAATTTGTAACATCAGAAGGACTGGAAGATTTGGTAATCATAGACTATTCAGAAGATAAGTTGACTCCAAAAATCTGAGTTAAAACTATTTCATGTAGGTAACAAAGAACACTTTGTTTCTTATTTTTTTGAAGATAACCCTTTTAGCTTTGTCAGTAAATCAAATACTCTTATAATGTTGCATAATAAACTGCTCTGAACTTTAGTGGCTTAAAATAACTATTTTATTTGTTTGAGAATTTATAGATCAGGAATCTGGACAGCAAGAGTTTCTCTGCTTCATGATATCTGGGGTCTTAGCTGGGATGACATAAATGGCTGGGGATTAGCTGGACAGTTCAACTGGGGTTATAGATCTGGAGCCTCACTTCTTACTGTTGGTGGGGCTTCTCAGTGCTCCTCTCTGTGGCCTCACCACATACCTAAGGACAGCATGGAGGTTTGAGGGTAGTTACAAGTCTTACATGGTAGCAGGCTTCTGTAGAGGCAAAAGAGGAAAATGTCAGGTTTCATCAAGGCTAGGGCCAGAACTGCTACAGTGTGATTTTGCTGTGTTTTGTCAATCAAGTTAAATCACAGAGGGACCAGCCCACATTGAAGGAAAGGAATATCCTTGTTAATGAATAAATCAGCTCGCCCACATAGGGAAGCAAGAGCTTGTCGGTGGCCATCTTCGAGGACTATCTATCACATATGAACTTGTTTATATTGGCAAAACTATGCAAACAACTCGGTAAGGTTACATAACCTTGGTCTATCTGTGTCTCACAGCTGTGTTCATGTCAACGTGTGGCGGTGTCTTGCTGGACGGCATTTGTTGTTGTTGCATATTTTTGTGTGCCATCCTGAAAATGTCAGAGCTTGAATTAGAACAATAAACAAATGTTAAATTTCTCATTAAACTTGATAAGAGTGAAAGTGAAATCAGGGACATGTTTGTCCAAGTTTATGCAGATAATGCCATGAAGAAAATGGCAGTTTACAAGAGGATTAAAAGTTTTTCTGAGAGGAGAGCAAGCATCACTGATGAAGAGAGTTCAGGATGGCCAGAACTAATGAAAACATTGCAAAAATTTGTTGAATTGTGCATCAGAATTGTTGGCTGACTGTGAGAAGCATAGCGGACCAAATAATTACCAAGAGAGAAACAGGAAAATCTTAACTGAAAATCTTGGTGCGAGAAAGACGTGTGTGAATGTGGTCCTGAAGGAGCTCACCAATGAACAAAAGCTAAGCAGAGCTGAAGTTTGCCAAGACCTTTTGGAGAGGCAACATGATGTTTTGGGCCATGTTATCACTGGTATCACATGGGTGTACCAACAGGACCCTGAAATAAAGCATCAAAGTGCACAGTGGAAGTCAGCCAATTCTCCATGACCAAAATTTTCCATCAGTCAAAGCAATGTTGTTAACCTTTTTTGATATCAGAGGGATTGTTCACTATGAATTTGTACCAATTGGACAATCAACCAATTTTACTATTTGAAAGTGTTGAAAAGGCTGCATGCAAAAGTTACATGAGAACGACCTGAACTTTTTACCAACAACTCATGGCTCTTGCATCACGACAGTGCACCAGCTCACACAGCTCTGTGTGTGAGGGAGCTTTTAGCCAGTACACAAATAACTGTATGAAACACCCTCCCTACTCACCTGTTCTGGTCTCCAATAACGTTTCCTTTACCCAAAGATAAAGGAGGTATTGAAAGGAAGACATTTTGATGACATTCAGGACATCAAGGGTAATACAATGACAGCTCTGATGACCATTCCAGAAAAAGAGTTCCAAAATTGTTTTGAAGGACGGACTAGGTGCTGGTGTCAATGCACAGCTTCCCAAGGGTCACTTTGAAGGTGACCGTAGTGATGATATTCAGCAATGAGGTGTGTAACACTTTTTCTAGGATGAGTTCATAAATTTAATGGTCAGGCCTCATATGCTGGCCTTTAAAGAGCTTTATATTTGGGATACATCTTGGATTTTGAATCTCAAGCACATTGGAAAAACGTCATCATCTACTGACAATACATTCTCATTTTTCGAAGGTGCCTAAAAGGAGAAACAAGCTTTTAGGTAGTGAAATGGTAAACATCTGTAGAATACAAAATAATAATCTTTCTCATAAATTAAATAAAAATTACTAGTGTAGTAAAGACAAAGAATTTAACCTATATTACAGTGAAAATGTAATTTCATTATTCAGTCTTCAGTCTGACTTGCCCTTCAAATGCCTATCCCCGGTGAATGGGGGGAAAAATGTATTCAATATGCAATCTGGCTAAAAGCAATGATCTATGATGTAAACAGTCCAACAGGCAATGTTCAAGCTCTCCCCATCGTCTGTATATCTTCCAAAGGGCATCTGAGTGCATGGGAGAGAAAGGTACCTCATGTGTTCTCCTGGCATGGAGTAACAGGGGTCTCTGAGTGTGCTCTGGTCCTTAGGTATTTGCCTGATGGAGAGATTTCCCTTCTATTCCTGGTTAATGTGCCTCCTATTGGCATCCAGTGTTGTCTGTGGCTGATAAGCCTATACTCCAGTCTTTTGCCTCAGGAAATGCTGTGGATGGGATTCCGTGGGCAACTTGGCCTTCCCCTACTCCTGCTTTCTACAGAACTGCCTAGTTCTCCTTCTGGACTAATGAACCCCACTCACCCCAGCCTCTCCTACAGAATCAAGTTTGCTTGCACAGCACAGCGTGTGGCAGTCCCAGGTCTTGTGAAGCAGCACCCATGGTGCCTGAAAACTGAAGACTGCCAGGAAGTTTATCCTCAGCTTCTCTGCTTGATTGCCCTCTGCACAAATAAAGAGTTACAGCAGGCCTAAAACCTGTTTGCAAGGTTGATCCTTCCCTAGTGTCTAGGAACTTGGATTTGAGAAGAATTCCTACCATTCCTACTGACAAGAGTGAATCAGTTCTCTCAACTTTTGTATAAACATTATGATTTATGCTGAATACCAGCTTTCCTTCTGGGAGTCTGGAATTTTAGTATTTGCCAGGAAGAAGATGCCTTCATGACCAGTTCCCCATAAAAACCCAGGGCACTGAGTCTCTAATAAGCTTCCTGGAGACCAGTTTATCCACATTATCACAGTCTTTGCTGGGGGAATCACGTGCATGCTGTGTGATCTGCTGGGAGAGGACTCTTTAGAAGGCTGTATCTGGTTTCCTCCAGATTTTGGCTCTGACGCCTTTTGTCTTTGCTGATACTGTTTTGTGTTCATTTACTGCAAGAAATCACAACTATGACTATGACTATAGGCCAAGTCCTGCAAGTCTTTCCGGCAAATCGTCGAACTTTGGGGGCCCCCGACACATCCTTGTGGGGCAGCCTGCAAGATGGCTTTCCCAAGACCCCATGGGAGTTGGAAGTATCTAATAGGTACAAATGAGGATTGAATTACCTTTACCTCTCTTTTCTTTCTCTCTGCTTTCTACTTCCTACCATTCCCTGAGTCTGGAAAGGAGAACACATTACTTATACAACCACTAGCTCAAAAGTTCATTATTTTAGGCATGTCAGGCTGACATGGACTAAAGAAGTATCTTCTCTATTCTAGATTGGCGAATCCTCTTTCAGGTCAGTAGCCTGGTTTCCCACTTTGCATGTTGGCTAGCTCCCATTTCCTTTTCTCCACAACCCCTGTGCAGACAGATGCCTTGGTGGAAGAGGATGAAAAGTTTGCAAAGATAAAGTACTAAGGCACAATAATAAAATTTTTAAATATTATCTACATTATATTAGCTCAAACTTTGCTGTACCTAGTAAATTTTATTATGAATAAAAATAAGAGTGTTTGTGTGTGTGTGTGTGTGTGTGTGTGTGTGTGTGTGTGTATGCATTTCCCTTCAGGCCAATATCTCTATATGAATTCTTAACTTTTCATTTGTTTGTAACTTTACACAATTTTCATCTTTTGCTTTTCAATTTGGAAAAAGAGATAGATTCACCGATCTAGAAGCAAGCCCACTAGCAAATTTTTCATTGCAAAGCAGTTTTAAATAAAATTCGGATTTAAAACATTACTAAAAGGCAATGGTTTCTTATTGTACGTGATTCAAAAAAATGTTTTTAGTACATTATACCAGAATTAAATTTTCTAAATGATACGAGAAATCACAACCAGGCTGAATCATCAGTGTCACCTGATCCAGGTGACTGAATATTATGGGTGGCATGAGCACTAACAAAAGGGCAGAAAAGTAAACCAACTAGTGATGAGTACATTCCCACGACAGCTGGTGGCCTTGTGGCTGAGGGAGCATATTGCCCTGTAATAATCCCTCTTTTTTCCCAGCTTATTGGTATATAATGAACATACGACATTGTGTAGGTATACGACGTATTGTTTTGATTACTTATATATTGCAAAATGATTATCGCCACAGCATTAGTTAGCACCTGCATTACATCACATAATTACCATTTCTTTTCTGTTAAGAACATTTAAGATCTACTCTGTTAGTACCATGTTTTTCCAAGTATTACATGATACTTCTGTCTAAAATCGTTAGAACAAAAATTGGGGGTCATCTTATACATGGGAGTAACCAGTTGATATTAATTTCTTAATGTTGGGTTGGAAAAGCAAGGGTCCTCTTATACACGAGGGTGTCTTACACGTGGAAAAATATGGTAAATTCTTCTTCTAACCCATTCTCTTCTCACTTTCTCCCCTTCCAAAACAACAATCTCCCCTGCTTACTTGCCAAAATAAATAAGTAAATAAATAGCATGCAGGCAAGCAGGCATTACCTGAGTTCCCATTAGAATTATCCAACTCTGGATTTCACTGACACATGAGGTAAAAAAAAATATAGGTGCAGGTCTTTCAGAGGAGGGTAGTTGTTTCCACGTGGCGTAGTCTGATTTTATTATCAGACTGCTTTTGTTTAGAAGTGAGGCAATCGCAAAAATAAATGAACTGGCTCAGAACCACTTGATGACAATAACGTTGAAAGGCCCTGAGTACTGCTGGCCACTGTGCTGCGGAGCTCAGCCTGATGGCTTCGCCTTCCTCCTGGATGTCCCCTCCTAGTGACAGCAGCTCACGTCTGCTGCCAGTGCATATTGAACGTGAAATTCTTCAAAAACTGCTGCAAAGCATCCAGAAAAACCAACTCTAAAGTTAGTCTTACATATGTAGCCAGAGACACGGATAAATATAGAGACCTAGAAATACATACAGAACTCCAGAAAAACGAACTCTAGGCCAGACACATATTGTGAACGTGCAAGTATCGCAGTGTCTGGTACGAAGCTTTGCCCTTTAGCACCTGCCTAACTCCATCCTTCTTTTTCTCTCTCCACCATGCCTCCCCACCACTAGCATCTTTCCATCTGTTTATTTTTTTTTCAAACTTCCATTTTAAAAAAATATGGTATCACCTCTTAAAAATAAGAAAAATATGGTGCCACAAATACCCCTGCCAGGTGTAACATATGATGCTGCTTCTGGGACTTGAGAAACAAGATGTATCAAAGAGGCTGTATTCAAATTTTCTTACAAAGGTTACCGGAAATGGATTTTATCCATTTTGTCTTGAACTCTGTTCATTCCTGGTTAAATTTCAGGTCTGCTTTGTACTTTAAAGAAATTGTATAATCCAAGCCTTGTCATCAGCTTTCTTAATTTATTTCCCTGAAATGACAGGCCTGGCAGAGGCAGGCCTGCCTCTCAAATGTCTGGATTACAGTGTAGCTATGGAAACAGGTGTTAAAGTGCCTTGAATGTCAAGTTAAACTGGTACTTTGCACATCGTGTTCTATACGGACAGCATGTTATTTTACATGCTGACCAACACAACTGTGTTCTTCTCCCTGATTTGCAGGAGACCATCAGAGGGCTTCTCCAGGGTAGAGAATAAAGATGGCAAACTTGTTGTGTTCTTGAAAGCTCTGATTCAGGTTCTTTATTCTGCCAAAAAAATAAAAAATAAAATAAAATACGGTAAAATGAAATACGAGAAAGAGAGGGAAATCAGTTCTAGTTTCTTTTCTATAGGCTACCATTTCCCGCTCTTGTCTAAAAAAGAAAAAAAATGACAAGAGTGTTATAAGAAAGGATTCTGCTCTCATTCATACAATCTGTAACTTTCATGAACATGTCTATTCCCAGCATTAAGGATCTAGTGAATTTCAGCATCATTATATAGAAGTAGTTATTTTCAATAACTTGCTAAATACATTGAGAGCCATTGCTTTGACATACTCAAAAGGAAAAGGGGGGGAAGAAATGGAATGTTCTAGTGTAGCCAACGTGTGCTGGCCCAGTGATCAGACATAAGTTATTGTATTTCATTTCATCTTTACAAAGAGTGCTGCAGGGGAGATACAATCCCTGTTTTATAGGAAAGGAAACTGAGACTCAGAGAGGTTAAGTAATATGCTCAAGGCCTCAAGGTTATAAGTGCAACAGCCAGAATTCAATCTGAGGTTTGTCTACAAAGCCCATGTTCTTTTCACTGAATCAACCTTGACAGCAAGTTTAGGGCATGTAAGGCCAAGCTGGCATACCCTCTCCTTGGCAGGCTTCCCTTCCAGTTCAGCTGGTTTAAAAAGACAAGGCATCACATCTCTGGTTGGGTCACAGTAATTAGGTTGTCCCCGACACTCAAATCATGTTGGCCCGGCTCCAACTTCTATATTAGCATTACGCAATTGAAATTTTATCCAACCCATGATGAGTTATTAAATCAAAGCCTAATTTAAATGGATATTAAGAAAATCTACACTTTTAAAAGATAGTGGCATAAAACCTAATGGATCCTATTTGCTCCCTTTATATATTCTGTCTTATTGTGATTTTTGATGCATTGCTGACCTTATGATAGACAAAAACATGAATCAGAGCAGAGATATTCCTAAATTCACATGTATATAAGATGAGATATAAAAAAAAAATGTTTTAAGTTTATGCTTCGGAAAAGGCATGATTGGTATTTAACTTAACGTGATCATTTGCATGTATAAAATGTTGAATGTAGAGAAAGCCATAGTTTACAAATAAATGTTCATCCTTGTGATTTCAGGAGCAGATGAGACAAAAGTCTCAAAAGAATAGAACCCAAAAGAATAGGGAAGGGTGTCACGAATTGGCTCCTGGAATTACAGCCATGGGAGAAGTTACAGCAAATTTTGCTTTACTGATACGGCCATTATTATAGTTCCTTTTAAAAAATCCATATTAATTCAAAGAAAAAATACACAGCAACACTACCATGAATGCATTTTGGCTTCAAGTTACAATATTCAAACTGTTTATCCTTCAGTTCTGAGGAATCATTGCCACAACTCAGGCAATGTGAACCCAGCTCAAAGATGCAACTGTACATCTCCAGTAAGATCCAACTTCCCCTTCCCTGTAGTAGCGGGGGCTCTGGAGAGACCAGCCAGCAAGGCTGAAGGAGTGCTGGTGATCCAAGGAAGAGAAGATAAATCTCAGTTCTCTAAATAGGGAGCTCCTTTCAGTGTATTATCTTAGAGTCAATTTATATTGATTGGGAAGTGGGAGGCATTGAAGAAGCATGTGTTATGTGGTAAAGAAGAGATGGAAATTCATTAATTGTAACGACATGGTTGATGTGGAAGGACTGCTTATTCTCCCCGCGAGTTCATACAGCCTGCTCTGTAGAGTAAGAGCTTGGTATAAGAGAGAGGCGAGTACGTGCTGTACATAGAGCACCTGACACAATCCAAACCATCGTCTGAGACATAGAACATAGACATAGACTATTCTGTAAGGCATTAGCCTTTGAAACATTAACAACATCATGGAGGATTGGACTTACTGTGATCATTATCCAAGATTATAGTTCATAAGTGGAGATGGCAGAATTTGAACCCAGCAATGCTGCTTCCATGGTTCCTGCTTTGCAGTGAGGCCACGGAGAGCATCTGCTGTAACTTGCTTAGATCTTACAACTTCAAGTCCCTCTTCAAGTGTTGGATCAGTTGAATGTACGAATGAGCACAGATGCTAAATTTATAGCACCTGGAATTAAGAGAACTGTATTGTCAGTTAACTCCTCTTATACATCCTATTTTCTATCAGTCATCAACTAGAACTATGTCTCATCATAATAAATATAATTTCCTTCACAATTTTGCTTTCGAATAACCCTTTTACACTTATTTGGGAAACAGCAATCTTAGGGAGGGGACAGAAAACAACAAACTTTTCATTTTAAACTTCAGAAGGGTTTATTTGTTGGCATCTATTCATTCAGCATTAATTAAGCACGTACTATGTGTTTGATATATTTGATGTTGCAGAATGCAAATGTTTACAAGTAGTTCACAGTCTAGTTGCAAAGATAACTAATTATGTGGACAATAAAATGACTGAGATATGCACAGGACATTCTGAGAACAGAAAAAAGGGGCAGATAATTCAACATGTGAAAGTGGGAAAAAGTGGTTGAAGGTATCAGAAAAGGCTTTAAGGGGAGGTTACATGTGATTCCTAATTAGGCATTCTTTATTTAGGTTAATTATCACATAAATCATGTCCAAGGTTTGGTGCATCTTTTGTGTGTGTCTGTGTATGTTTTTCAAAATTTGTGCCAGATAATATTGTACCATAATCTCAGGAAAGAAACAGTTTTCTGAGGTTGTATTTTTTTTCACTAGTCTCAAATTCATGAAAAAAGTCAGATTTACATGAAATTTTCCACACGTGGATCCATGTACGACCCATCCCCACCCCCGCCCTGCTGTGGTCCACCTCTTCCTGGGTGATAACTGCTCCAATCCACACCAAGTTACATAGGCCTCAGGGGAATGAACTTCCACTTCCTGCCTATTTTCTTCCACTAACAATCAAGTGTGTTTTAATTAGGCGAGGCTACAGGGATCTGCAACAGACCAAAGTCAGCCAGAGAAACAAGAGGAGAGCATCAAACCTGGGAACATTTTTTAATGCAGAGACTCAATTCTTTCAGATGTAACTCCAAGTTTTCCCCCCCCAGTTCTAATCCTATGGCACAAACTTTTCAAAAGCCCTCTCCAGACCATCCTCAGGGTGGAGCTAGGTGGATCCCTTTGCGGTCCACCCACGATTGGCATTTACTTATATGACATTGTTTCATCTCATCATAATAGCTTTTTCACAAAGTATGGCCCAAATGCCCAGGCAACCAGAAGGGATACAGTCTGGCACATATTTGAGCACATACACTTTCTAAATTTGATTAAATCCCAAGTGCGTTCTTGGTTCACCTCACTTCTATGCTAACAAGAATGCAAAAAAGTTCTGGTCTTCTGGCCTTGTTGTGTCTGTTTCTCCAAAGATCTTGCTGAGGACAACATGTTCCCCAAATATATACTGATTTCACATGCTCCATCATGCTACATTCCTCTGAAACATTCTCCCTCTTTCCATGAGCAAATACCTCACCCCATCAGTATAAGCTATTCAACATATGTAGGTGTCCATATATCAGTAAGTGATGAAAGTGATGAATACAGGATATATATATATATATATATATATATATATATATATCTGTATAATACTAGATTATGACACATCTATTTACAATTATAATCCCCTTGCCATTTGGTATCTGAAACTCAGTTAGAATCTAGAATAAATTTTCATTCAATCCACTGATACATATAATTGGTATATGTGCAAAAAAATGTGTATCTTTTTTATATTTCTTGTAAAAAGAAATATCGGAGATACTCTAGATAGTATTTAAAGGCATATGCCCCCTCTTTGTTATTCTTAAAGATAATGTGTTCTAGAATGATTATAATTGACTGAGGATGTGAGTGCTGAGGTAATGATGATTTTAAACTCAGCCAGTACATAGTACTGTTACATTTTGTTTCCTGGATTCTTTTTCATATTTTGAATTGACTACACTTGATTTACTAGCCTGACTTACAGAGTGCTTTCTATTTATCCTCTATCCTTAAGCCTCCCTCAGGAGCTACTGTGCAAACCTTGTCCTTTAAACAGAAAAACATTTTGCTGTCCTAGTCAGAATGGAGGGCTGCAGCACATACTCCGGATGGCTGAAGTTTTCTCTGAAGTGAAATATTGGAGCCATAACTCAGTTTCTCTGGCAATGAACCACAGAGGCCATTTATCAGGACGTGGCAGACATTTATCTCCTCAAATACTCCAAGGCAGATGGAAATAGCATCTAGCATCCTGTCAGAATAAATAACCCAAATATTGCCCCCCACCTATGAAGAGATCCAAACAGATCATAGATCAGCTAGACTCAAACCAAACCAATCAGCTATAACCTTTGCTTCCATTCTCATCTGGGCAAAGGCCACTCCTTTTCTAGTGAGCAGTATTTTAGAGCCAAGCTCTGCTAGCCTCCAGGCCTTTGTTCTGACCCTCTTTGTGAGGAATCCAAAGCTAATGTACTCTTTTTTACTGAGAAGTCCCAATTTTGCCCTCTTTTGACATTATTGGAAAAAGGCCATTTTCCATTTTCTAATCTAAATAGCAACATTTAAAACTTACGTCCTCCAAAGAACACTTTGAGATAAGCCTTTTCCTTCATTTAAAAGCAAATCAGTCTTGTACACTTAAAAATAATTAAATTGGCAAATTTCGTGTTAGGTGTAGTTCAACACCGTTTAAAACAATTATTTTTAATTTTAAAAAAGTCAGTCTTAAAGAAACTCAGAAATAGATAAAATTAATAAAAATGCCAAGTTTTAAAATATTGGCCTTTCTTGATTATGTCATATTTATAATATATTTAGTCCTCTAGAAGATAGGCACAGTGGTAAACTAGCTTTTTGCCCCATAACGTTGACTTATGCTAAAATGGTTAAATTTCTGAAATGCTGAAAGCTACATAGTGATACTTTAACATATTACATTTGTAAATGTGGCCAATTCCAGACCTTGAAGAGGCTAACAAGCCTAAACAGACTAACCTAAGAATTCTACCCAGTCTTTTCCTACTCCATTCCGAAAGAGATTTCTGGTCACATTCCTGATCTAAATTTTTCATCTTTTTACTGCTTTTCTTTATGAGAAAGTACTGGGAGGCTTTGTGTCTTAGCTAAGAAAAATCTCTGATCTCAAAATTTAAAAATCACAAGAAACCTTGCATTTTTTTGTTTTCTATAAAAATATGGCTTTTTTTCCCCAAAAAATTTCTCCCAACTTTTTTTAATACCCTCATCAATGTTCCTGAGAGATTTATTAACTCTTTAAAAAAAAGATTATTACATAACAAGGGTGCCAAAAAAATTGTGTCTGTGTGTGTGTGTGTGTGTGTGTGTGTGTGTGTGTATATATATATCTGCATTTTAAGGGATGTTATCTATGCATTACATAAATACTGATGGTAACCACTTTGAGCACCTCTTGTAATTGCACAAATCAAACGTGACTGTGTTCATCCTTTGTTATCAGTATATATTGAGTATTACAATTTTAATACAATTTTTTCCTTTCTTAAACTGTCCACACATTTTTTGGCACCCTCTGTATATAGTCTCTGTAACTCCACCTTCCATAGCACCTTGCCACGTACTTAATAGGTGCTCAAAAAAGCTATTGGATTGACTTGATTGGCAGGACATTAAAGCATTTCTGAAAAAAATATATCTTGGAAATGACTAAAGTAAGAACAATGTCCTAGATGAATTGGTGTCCATTAACTAGCCGAACACTGTCCCCAAAAAGTGAAATATCCAGAAAGATGGTCAGAGAGTTTTACCTGATCCAGGCTCAGATGCTTGGCCAGTGAGACAAAACTTTTCACATTAAGGTCAAGCCATACTTGAAGTTCTTCTTTTTTTTTTTTTTTTTATGTGGGTAGCTCCCTGGCTGGGAATTGAACCCAGGCCACAGCGTTGACAGCACCGAAGCCTAGCCACTATGTCACCAGGGAACTCCCTTGAACTTTTCTTTGTAAAGGGAATTAGGGGTATTAAAAAATAGCTTGCACACATCTTCTACAAGTAGACTGGATGAGTATGTGTGCATGCCCAACTATTAAATTAAGGATCTCCAGATTGTTCCCTTGGATATTAAATCCTGGAACATTTACTAAATTATTTTCAGAAGTTTGAGGACTCCCCTCTAGTGTGACTTTAAATTTTTAATATTGAGAAATGCATCCACACAAAGGTTCTGAGAAGAGCATCTCTACTTTTAATACAGATTGAGGAATCTAATGATTGGTTTTCTTCTGAAAAGCTAAATAATTCCTGAATAAAACATGAAAAATCTTCAGTAGTTCTCCAATATCTATAAGATAATGTCCAAGCCTTAGGCTCTGATTTATGTCCACTTCTCTAGTTTTTAAACTACAATTCCCCAACTTATTATTAATTTTAATACTACGTTTATTACTTTCCAGGCAAGTCATACCCTCAAATCCTTGTGTCTTTGCATAAACTGTCCTGTCTACACAGAATATTCTTCTCAACATTGTCCACTTGGAAAACACCTACACACAATTTTCTCTCGTACTGCTTGATGAGACTCAGGGGATCTTTTCTTTATTCTCCCCATGACCTCTGTGTGTGTCACAGGTAGAACACATCTCATTGTGTTACGATTACTGGTGCACATGTTTTGCACCTCTGCCTCCAGATTACGAAGTGTCCACAAAGTGTCTACTGATTATGAAGTGTCTATTTCTTGCTTATCTTTATGTATTGAGGAAGGAAGAGAGAGGAGATAGAGGCAACGGCTAATGCTAAACAAAAGTAGACACACACTAATGCTAAACAAAAGTAGACCATGCACTCACTCACTCACTCACTCACTCACTCTAGTACTCACCTGAGATACCTGGGACTATGATGGTGCTCAGAGGAATTGAGAGAAAAATGCAAGCTGGTATCTTAAAGCCAAAAGATTAAATAGTGTCAGTGAATTACGGATTTCAAGGTCAAAATCAAACTAAAAGTCCAGAAACCAACAAAGCAGTGAAAAAGCACGAGGCAGGGCAGCCTTAAAGATTAGTTAACCAAGTTGCCACTGCCTTTTTAGTTGGGACATGTGTTTTTCAGTTTTTTGCAGTTCTTACAACACCTTAATAGTTCATCTGCCTAGATTCACTCAATTATTATTACCAATCTAGATTCTGTAAATGTTTGGGTTTGGACCTATGTACGACCTAAGGGATCCATTTAACAAATGATTTTTTGAAACTCATCTGATCCACTGGTTTGGGTGCCAGGAATTTAGACACTTCCAAAAGAAAAATAGCTTATTACTGACAATGTTTTAAACCATGAAGCCATAAAGCCTTTGGTAATATCTCTAGCTTCATTCATCACACCAGGCATTCTAATAGTCGCTGGAGGGCAAGGAGCACTTGATGACAAATGACTCGCAAAATACATAAACACACAGACACACACTCGACCACGACCACCACCCTCACCACCACCACAAGAATAACAAAAGCAAAATATACAAGCACTTTTTCCTCATAACACTGATTTCCTTCATTCTACTCCCTCCAAAGAAAACTTTATAAATTTGTACACTGTAGGAGCTCATATAGAATACTAGAAATGGCCTTTTCAAAGTTCTCTTCCGATAAGAATTATGATCCCATCATTCAACACAAAAGTACAGCTGCTATCACAGGAGGGTTGTTCATTTTCAAGCAAAGCTGCAAAGTGGTTGTGTGTAGTTCACAATACTTTTTTTTTAAATCAGGTGGTACCTATTTTTGTCTCCTTGAAATACAAAGCTAGAAGAGATATCAGGGAGCAAGAAGTCTTTGAAATCAATTGACTCTGTGAAAAATAAGGGTCTAAGACATCCTTCATTTGCTCTAACGGTAATCCACTGGACTTGCATTTTGCGCGCTATCAAATCAAACCTTCCCCTAGGAAAACCTGATTCTTTTAGGCCCAGCCTGCTCTGAGAGTGTGAGCCACATGGCTTACTTCAATAAGTCCCCTCTACTGCCGACGGCATTGATTTCCGAGCCAAGTCCCAAGGGCTCCCCAGATGGATCATTTAATCGTCTCAGTAATCAATCCAGAGAGCTTGCCGATCTGGTGCTGCTTGGCTGAGCTGGGGGGAACGGCCTGCGGTGGTGGGGGCGGGTTTGGGCCCAGGGAAACCACAGCAACACACAACCTTCTCTTTTAAAAGCCTCCTTCCAGATCCTTGGAAAGGGCAAGAGGAAAGTGTGAAAACAGAAGCAGAGGCCGGGGTAGGAGGCTGAGAGATTCGATCCTAAACAGGTTTAGCTTAAAAAAAGAAAATGGTTACTTGACCCCTTGCAAAACCCTCACGCCCCGCAGTCCCCTTTGGGAAATTCGAACCTCCCAACTATGTTGTCACACATTGAACCCACACCCAGAGTGTTAAGTATCACTGGCTCCAGGACAGAAAAATGTCATCATCCCCTCCTCCTGGCTGGCGTCTTTAAATAGCTCCACTTATTTAGGGTGTACATAGTGTTAATGTCCTTCAGTTGCTCTATTTTCAAGGATGGAAAAGCAGTTGCTAAGCATTTCTAAATGACAGCCCCAGGGTTCATTAAAAATATGGCAAACATTTGCTAAGCTCATTAAGTGCAATTTTTGTGTGTGTGTATCAGATGCCTCCCCTGCATGTTCTGCGTGACCAAACATCTATTAACCCTAATCCCATTGATGAGTCTGATACATTCAAACCGGCAATTAGACAAAACAAAAGGGATATTTATGGAGAGACTCCTAAATGGGCTTTCATACTGGTCTAAGCTGTTTCAAAAGACAGTTTAATTCCCCTCTGTTAATCCCTCACTTCCAGAGCACTCCCTTTGTTTGATTACAGGCTGTCAGATTTAGGGATTCTGATTGAATCAAAATTTGAGCAAACTAGAAACACATCATAATTACGCCATTTAAGCACTGTTGCACACTGTATAAGCAAACAAAGTGCTCTACAAATGAAGACTCCACGGCACAAAAGGTTTCTAAAACGTGCTGCTTGTACAATTAGAAGCCCTGGAAGATGAATTAGGTGGTTGTTGCCCCAATCCTTTCAAAAACCCTCCAGTTGATGAATTTGGTGGTAAAATATCACACATGAAATCTGTTGGCTAGGCGAAAGTATTTTAAGACGGCTGCTCTGCTCTTCCTTCCCACCCCCTCCCCGCCCAGCACAACCGCAGCTGTGGACTTGTCTGACCCACAGTGGTTACTCTGAGCCCGCTCTCATTGGGCCATTCCAGCTTTCCATTAACTCAGGGCGACCGTGGTGTTATTATTAGAGGCGGAAAGGATTCTGCATCACTTACATGGTGTAAAGCTGGACAAATAAACAAGTACTGACTATGGATGTCTCCCAATCATACTGGGCCTCGATTTTTGAATGTGCTCTTTCAAATAGCAAAATGACTCTTCTCTAGCCGTAAAACCTCTCTTTGTTTTCCCTCAAAGAGAAGGAAACTAACCAAGAGGAGTAGACTTTTGACAGAGTTTCCCAGCAGTAACATCGTTTTCAAGTGGCTCTTGACCAGCTGAGCTTTTTCAAAGTGTAACTTTTATAGCCGCAAAGGATCATGTCTTATTTGGGTTCATTAAATTTCCTCTTACTTTGCAAAGGGCTGACCAAACTCACAGCTGCTGAGAGAGAGAAGCCAACCCTTCATCATTCTTCAAGTCAATTCAGCATTGGTCAGGACTTCCTTTCAAAGTCCTACCAGGATTTAAACCTCATAATTTAGTCTCTATTGGAAACAAAAAAAAAGAAGACTTTTTTGTTCTGGTTAGAAATGGATTTCCTTTTGCTACAGGCGAAAGTTCTGGTGTTGCCAGTGTTAGCATGACAATGCGAGATGAGCTGGCTAATGAAAGTGCAACTTGAGTCAAACAAGGGTGCTGGGGCTCATAGTGAGCAAAGAGAAAAACACGTGAGTTTAACAAGAACCAGATTGTCTATGAAAAATCATCCTTACCCCCTCTGCTCTCTCTCCTAGGAACTACATTTCCCAGAATTCCCTACCATAAGGATTCTGGATTAGAAGCTTCCAAGGAAAGCTTCTCATTCAGGGTTTGAAAAGCAAAGAGAAGCCATTCCTCTGCAGCCACAGCTGAGTTTGAGTGACTTTTAAATCCTGGTGTACTATCGAATGGTGTACTATCCATGGCTTCTCTCTGCCTACTGCATTTTCAGATCTGTTGAGCAGTTTTAGCCTGACCTTGGTTCCCAGACCTTGTCATAGATGTGCACACCTCGAATTCCCAGTGTTAAAGTAATTCTTTCTCAAATACCTGGCTGAACCCTGACTCATACAAGTAAAAGATTCCCAGAGCTAGGAATGAGAGCTGAACGACAGAGACCAGAACACTTTGAAGGATGAGATCTGCAACTTAGTGTGGGGAGCCTTCTATCTCATTCATAAATGCAAATATCCTTGCACTAAATCCTTACTGAGCACCCACAATATCTTAATCTCTCTGGTAGACACTAGTGATAAAGATAGATCTTATAATAGTAAAAAGGGTGGATACAGAGGGCCACAACAGCCATTTATGGGGAGATTGACAGCAAACAAAGAATAACAGTAAGAATGTAATTTAGTGTTTGTGGGGAAAGATTAGTTGGAAACTAAACAAACCTGAGTTGTAATCTCAGCCCTATCACTTTCTGACAGTGTGGCCTTGAGACAGTCAAATCATTTTCTCTCTGAGCGCCTGTTTCCACGGGCTTATCTTGCAGAATTGTTATGAAATTAGAGGCAACACAGGTAAAGCATCCAGCACAGTAACTTAACACAGTAGCCCCTCAACAAATGGTGTTGGTACCTCTTTGTTCTCACTAAGATCTAGGCTTTCTGAACACAACTGCCACGTTCTACTGTCTGGGTGTCCCAAGAATTTACCTATCACAGTTTTTTAGGTTTAAAAGAAGGATGATAACACCTGAATGAGTGATGGAATAAGTGAATATATGAATAAACTGTTTTACATAATGTATGCTTGGTAATTGAGCTCTTTGTATTATAATGAAAAATAATTACTATATTGTAGATCTGTATTAAGCTCAGTGAGACCCAAGGAGAAGGAAGTCCTGGTGAAGTCAGAGACGGGAGGGGGCGTTTGAACTGAGCCAGAACAGGTCCCACCATTTGGACATAATGGCACACTAATAGAATCGGTTGAAAAGAGTAACTTGGGCACTCCTAGCCTGGGCATCTTCAGGCTTCTCCTGGATGATGACAGAACCTTTGACTTGGGCCAGGGGGAGCCTCCTGTGACTTGTTAACTGTTAGGCTCTCAGGTAGGGAAACCCACACATCACATAAGAATGCCCTGTGAATGATGCAGGCTCTCATTTCTGCGGAAGGAAATGAATTCAGAAAGAAAATGATAATCTACAGGGAGTAACACCCACACAGTTATCACTCAAATGATCCCAAAAGGCTCTGAACCTGATTGGAGTGGTGCTTCATGAACTTCCTTTCAAGGGGTCTCTTTGTCATCTTAGTAATTATGAAAGACTTTTATAGTCTGATTAAAGATGTTCAATCCCCATGCAATTTTATACTTATTTTTAAACTATACCCATTGTTTCTCTCTCTCTCTCTCTATCTCTATCTCTATCTCTATCTCTATCTCTATCTCTATCTCTATCTCTCTCTTTTTTCTCTCTCTCTCTTTTTCTCTCTCTGCCTATGCATCTTTAATTTCATAATTTTTTTCTTTTTTTCTCTTTCCCATCTCCTCCTTCTCATACTGCCTTTCCAACTGCCAATAATATTCTGGGATCATGTCTAGGAGACATCTTCATTTATGATATATTTTTCCTGGTCTTCTGGCAGAATTCATATTTAGCACAATAGCTATAGGCCTAGCTGATTTTCATGCTCATTCAATCATTCATTTATTTACCTTATAAATAGCTACTTAGCCTCTGTGTATACAGCAGTGCTCTGGGTACTGAGTATACAGCAGTGATTAGATCAGGCAAGGTCTTTGCTTATGGAATATCTGCTGATTGGGCACACATGAGTGCCATCTGGTTATGTTGTAAAATAAGGGAGTTAAGTATAGTTTTTCATTGGGGTCCTCTCATGTCCCTCTTTTCAAAACCTTTTTGTCCTTTGTTGCTTCCTTTACTCTACCCACTGGCAAAACCTCTTTCTACCTGACTTCTCCACCTGGCCCTCAATGGAAGCCCCAGGCAAGCATGCTCACACCATGTTGGGCCTAAGCTGTCCCATTCAGATTAGTCAATCTATCCTGTATCTCAATATCTCTCAAATTAGGATATGTGTTCAGTATACCAGAAATTTACAAAACCACAGGAAAAATTCATTGCCTCTTCCTGGAGCTTGAAGTCCATTGGAAGAGGAATAGAGATATAGTAGAACATAGACTATAAAATTAACATAATAATGTTAGAAATAATGAAGAAAAGAAGACCTTGTGTTGTTGGTTGCTTTAATCAATGCCCCAGAGTCCTCAAGAGCAATGAGAGAGGAATCAAAACAGAAACAGAGGTGTGATGGGAGGCGGGGAGGTACACATTTGCTCTCTGGGAAGATTATATCAGGAAGCCCATAGGAACCATGTTGTTTACTGGTTCCATAAGGTCTGGGTCTTATGGTTGTGCTGCTCTCTTGCTGCAAGCACTCTAAAACTTTCCTTGGCGATCAGAAAACCATCCAAACCTGCCCACCTCTCAGAACTCATGGACCACCTTTCCCCCACCCCACATCTTTTTCTTCAACCACTGAAGGCTTCTTCTCTTCCTAACTATAACCATCCTATTCCCTCCTTTGGGTTTTTGTACTGTGTTTGCTCGCAATACTCCCCACCACACCCCATCCTCACCCACATCATGTCTTTGCAGGGTTAGAAGATTCTTTCCTTCTTGTCATTCACTTTTTGCTTAGATGACATCTTCTCAGAGACTTGTGATAATGCTGATTTGAAGGAGCCTTCCAGTCAACTACTTCAATAGCTCCCTGTTTTAATTCCCTGTATAGCACTTATCACTATCTGAAAGGATTTTATTTTTATATTTGTGAATGTAATGTCTATCTTGCCTAACACAGATTACAAGTTCCATGAAAACAGAGACTTTGCCTGTCTTATTTCCTGACACATGGATTCCCTGCAGTGTCTGGGATAGTAGGTTCTCAATTTGGGAAGATCAGAAGAAATTTTACAAACAGATATAAAAGGAAAGCTCAGTCTAGTTAGAGGGGCAAAAATATGTGCAATAAAGTAAGATTGTAATGATGCTGCTTTTATGATCAGGGCAAAGATGACTATCACCCACGTGGTGGGAAGCCGGGAAATAAGAGTAAAATGTAGTGGGTGATAGATCTATGAAGAGTCTCTGCTATCAAGCTGCAAGATTTGGAAAAACTTGTGGCCACTAAGGGGAATGGTGACAACATCAGATCCATGTTTTAAAAAGGCAAGTGGAGGCAATATGAAGAACATTTGTCCAATAGTCATGGCGAGGAGACCCAAGCCTACAGAAAGAGATGATCAGGACACTGAGATGAACAGAAATCAACCCAGAGGTTGAAGTGTTAAGACTCACTTATTAGCTGTGTGTGGTGCAGAAGTGAGAGAAATTATGCACAAATGGGAAAACTGTCATGGTGGTCATGGCAAGAACACAGGAGAGAGAGAGGCAGGTTTGAAGAGAATTCTTTTCAGTGCTAATACAGTTGAATTCATGACCCATCCCAGGAGCCCTGGCATTTTATTGGTTGCTAAAGACCTCTAAGCCTCAGTCAGTGGGTATTTAAAGGCTGAAATGAAAAAGCATCATGACAGGCCAGCAGGGTAGGTATTTTTAAGACAAGGTATCTGTCCCAGAATCCCCACTGGTCACCCACAAAGACTGCTGCCTTCATTAATGAACATGGGCCAAGCCTGCTCTCAGCCACCACTAACTGCCTCACGTCCCCATTGTCATACATTATAAGTTATTTCAATCCGTCTAACATAATGAGACCACTTTGCAATTCCATTATGATTCACCCTCAAGTTTAAAAGCTGTAGTCAAACCACAGTCAAAGAAAGGCATTAAGGCAGTGTGGAGACATCCTTTGGAACTCCACATGCTTCCTTGGCAGCCAAGCTAACCTTCTGAGCATTCCTCTTGGAGAATATTTGCCAATCTACTTCTCCAAGAGTATTAGTAAAAATCTATAGTTCTGGTTGGATACCAAATGCAGCTGCCACATTCCGTGTCAGTGCCAGCCAAGTACTTCACACAGACAGACAGCTTTCTGAGGCTGCTTTATTTTTTGTCAGCCTTTCAAATCTCACTCTAACAAAAATCTTTTGTATTTAAGCTGGTGGCCACAAAACCAGAATATGTCTTCTGGTCAAATGTGCCTTTTATATGTCATACCACGTTTCTTCTCCTCCCTGATATTTTTTTCCATGTGGAAAAAAATGCAATGGGCTTTTCCTAATGCCACTTTCATTACTGTCACAGACATCCTAACAGAAGCATATCTGTTCCCATCGAGGCTTCTTGTGCCCAGAGAAATGCCATTCACAATTCTTGAACTGTATCAGCCTTATCGTCTTAGAAAACAGGCTTCCTTAGTTAAAGTTTTTGTGAGACCACTGACACTTTGTCAGAGTTTGTTTAGTAAAATGAACCAGTATCTATCTTTTCTTTTTTTTTTTTTTCAACAATGCTTTGTGTAGTCCAATTCTCAGCCTGCCTGGGGTAATGTCTGCACAGTTTTGAAAGAAGAGCCTAGAGCATTCTTCTTTAGCCCAGCACCTTCTTCTACCACCAGATTGAAAATGAAGGTTATGGGTTTCCAGATCAAAGCTCTGAATTGGCATGAAGCCTAGCTAATTACTCAGCTGGCACTGAGCCCCTTGGGAGATCAGATAGGCCTTCCTCACCTTCAATACAGCTCAGAAATGGGGGATTAAATACTGGATAAGAAACTGAGAGCAATCTTTTACTGCAGACAGAGTTAAACAGAAATATCTGTTGGAGGACAAGGGCCTCTTGGCACCATATCTGAGGCTCACTAATGACAAAGCAAATGTGAAATACTTGGGGCAAATGGATTGAGAAAGACCTGAGGGACCGTTTCCATAATGCTAAACCTCCCTGAGAGACAGAATCATGCAGCAAATGGAGAAAACTTCCTCCAGCCAGAAAACCAGCAAATCAAAGTATGCACAACTTTTGTATTTGAGTCATAATACACCTTTAAATACGATTTTTAAAAAACGTACCTGTAACCTCTGGTTACCCTTAAAAAAAACTCTTCAAAAGTTAATAAAACAAATATCTATTCATATTCCCCAATGAGTTACTCATTGTGTTAAGTGCTATGAGGTCTCAAAAATCTACAAGGCATGGTCTTTGCCCATTAGAACTTCACAGTCTGGGGAAACAGCCACACTATTGCAAGAATTCAGAGGTTGCTGGAAGGAAAATAGATGGTAAAAATATGTGAAGACTGAAAGGATCTAGGCATCATGGAAGAACAGAGATTTGATATGAGCCCTGATTGATAACTTGAACTTCAGCTGACAAGCTAGGGAAATAGAAGACAATTGTATATGGCGGGTCAGGGATGGACAGTAAAAGAAGAAGAAAATATTTGAGCAAGTTCATGGCATGCTGAAGGAATAGCAAGTAGAATTGGTATAAGGAATGCATGAATGAACCCTGAGGAGGGGTAGAATATGAGAGAGAGCAAGGAAGGCCAGCTTTAAAGTCAGAGAGTTCGGGGATTTCTTTTGTATGGAGTAAGGACTCATTGAATGGCCATGAGAAGGGAATGGTGTGACTAGATCCCAGGGGTAGGTAGAGTGATAATGAGAAGCAGTGTGTACATTGAATTGGAAGGGTGAGGTACTGGAGATAGTCAGGTTATGAGGCTATTATAATATCCCAGACATAGGTAACACAAATCTGATGGTAACAAAAGAGAATGAAATGGTCAAAAATGTTTGTGGTAGGCTAAACAATGGCCCCCCCATAGATGTTCACATCCCGATCCCCAGAACCTGTGTCTATGTTATCTTACAGGTTTACATTTACCTTTTATGTATGTAATTTAGAGTTCAGTTTCTCCTTTGTCCCTGTCTTCAGGCTCACCAGAAAGTCTAGTTTATGGTCAGCCTAGTCTCACTGGGCTAAATTCAAGGTGTCAGTAGGCTGACCATACGTACCATTTGAAATAAAACAGTACCATTGTTTCCTGTCCCATTTAAAATGGTACATCTGGTCAGCCTCCAGAGGAATTTCTAATTTATAATTTTTCTGTTAAGCAAAGCAATGTGCTTATGCACACATACAAACATGCACACACACACACACTCACCCCATCTTTTTTTTTCTTTTCTTTTTTTTTTTTTTTTTTTTGGCTTTTTGGTATGTGGGTAGTTCCCTGATTGGGAATCGAACCTGGGCCACAGCACTGACAGCGCCAGCGCCGAAGCCTTAAGCCACTACACCATCAGGGAACTCCCGCCTCACCCCATCTTTGAGAGCTGGGCATCAGTGGGCAGTCAGGCTCGGGTATCTCTGCCTCATTCCCAAGTAGCTTTTCAAAGAATCTTCCAAAGACCTTCCCTTCCTATAATGAGGTATAAGAGAAATACTTCTTCCATAATATTAATTTTGTATTTGTGATACAAAACCTCCAATTTTTGTGGAACAAGCTAGAGTGCAAATAAATAAACAACTTTCTTGTCTTGACAAGTCAGTGACCAGAGTTTTCTTAAGGCATAAATCTGTCAGTCCAGTAATTAGAAGACACTCAACCCACTCCTTTCCCTTCTGCTGGAAATGTAATTAAGCAAATCATAGAAATAATATTCTAAAACTGAATATAAGTCATCTGTTTACATCTTCTAGAACTTTCCTCTCAAACTGTAACCAACTGTCTAAACTGATTTAACAACAAGCTTCTTTGTGGTGGGCTCAACTGGAAACAGCTGCCTTATCCAACTGGCACTATAGGACCCATGAAGATGCTGGAGACCATTTTTATAAAAAAGTTATTGCCACTAAAACACCAAAGGAAAACTAAAATTCAAAATTGATACATGTTCAATTACATGTCTATAAAATATTATACTCCTTTGATTTACCAATTATTAAGCTTTAATATTTGAAAAATTTTACAACTTGAAAACAATCAGTAGTATATACTTTGTCACTTAGCAAGAATTTTGAGTGCACAATGATTTCAAAGAAAGCAAAGTCAATCATAAAGTAAATGAGTTACTTGATGTAAAATAATTTTGGAAGTCAATTATAAAAAATCTTGTCACTTTACTTACAACAAAATTTATATTCCATTTTGCATGCGGATATGAGGGGGACTCAAAAAACCCCAAAACCTATTTATAAAAATTTCCGTATTTATTCTTACATGTTTAAACTTTAGTCACCTTCAAAGTACTCTTCGTTTGATGCAGTACACCTATCCAGATGCTTTTACCACTACTCAAAACAGTTACTGAACTCATCAATTTTGATGCCTTTTAGTCCTTCTACCATTTTTGTTTCACCTCTTCCACATTGGCAAAACATTTCTTTTTGTGGACTTTTCTCATCAGGGGAAACAAAAATAAAGTTGGTAAAGGAGAGCTTGGGTGAATAGAGTGTGGGGTATGGGTGCCATGCCGATTTGAGTCAAAAACTCCTGAACACTCAGCATGGTGTGGGCAGGTGCATTCTCATGATACACATTGTTTGTGTAAATTGCCCATCATAAAATGGGCAAATGCATTGAAAGAATCTTTAAAAACCATTCACTGAAGATGAATGCAGCCTCTCACAACAACGCCAGCTGGTACACCGATGGAGATGGGATTCTAGAACACTCACCTAGCAGGGAAAGCCTGTACAAGGGACTTGTTCTCCAGAAGATAATAAGAATTTTGGGGGGTTTCCCACCATATACATTAATGTTTGGTGCTCTGTGTTGTGAAAACTCCAAAAACAAAATTTCTTAAGGTTTATGAAAACTAAAAATGGCCCTGACTGCAAGTATGCCATGAAAGATCCTTCTGCCTTCATCTTCTGGTGGTATTTATACAGCTGCTCCCCAATCACTCATTCACCCAAGAGTCTTATTAAAAACTCGTGGATTTTTTTGTTTGCCCTCTATCTGCTCCTGAGAAAATATCTCTTCAGACATCTATTCTTCCTTGTTCTTATCTTCTGAGGCATACTGAACTCTTTTTTGAAAGCTGCTTAAGATAGGTATCTAGCTATACCCTGAACTCTTCAGAAGCACCCGGAAAAGGCACAGTGGCTGCTATGAAGCTCCAGAACCACTCTCATGTTATTTTTCTCTCTCAGTCTTAGGGAGTCGTCTGTGCCCAGTGACACAACTAGAAAGTGGGGTTGAACTCAGATTCTACCATGTTCTATTATTATCAGTAGCTGCAGAACTACTCAAGGAGGAATTCATCTCTCATCCTGAGCTTTTATGGGGTGGCTCTATTCTCCAAATCCCCTGGATACATTGTCCTTGGTGGGTTCTCCAAATCCCCTGGATATACTGTTCTTGGTGGGAAGGTGGAAGCCAAGAGGTAGGCAGTATCTCTCTCCCTACCAAGCTTTCCTTGGTCTGAGATTGTCCAAGATCACTATCACCATGAAGTTCCATCTCAGGCAGCCTTGCACGTTTATATAAAGGTTTAGGCAACTGTTTCACATAACGTTCAACAAGACATCACCTTTCCTGCAATGTAAGGACTTGTGTTTAATCAAGGATGGCCAACAGCTCTGATATTCATTAGATGTTAGAATGACTATTCCTTATCACCTATCCAGGTCCCAAAGCATACCAAAAAGGCTATTCGCAAAAGGTCAAGAGAACCACCTCTTCTGGTCAGTTTATTACAATTTTAGGATAATAATAAAAAAAGATGGGTTATCTTACACATCTGGAATATTTTCACTTGACTTTCAAGTTTACTATGTCAGTTGTAACAGAGAACATATGGATAAATACTTTCTTTATGAAATTTGAGAACCAGAAGTAAGAAGGAACAGAATTACACTAGGACATCTTTCTACCAGTCAGATACGTCAGTGGATGACTGAGATGATATGAACTGATATCCTGTTCAAAAAACTCCAAGTGTATCTTACAGTGGGCCAAGGACCATGGTAAGATATACACTGACAGCACCAGGTCCCAGAAGAGACCATCTGCATGGGTAACCCCATCTGGCTCACAGTGGGTCACGCACACATTAGTCATTCATATATGAGGAGATGGAAAACTGGGACCTGGACCTCTTCAAATGAGGAGAGGGTATCAACCTTCTCCTTTTGGGATCCTGTAGCTTCAAATTTTCTATTCTGTCTGGTTTTCTAAATCTCTCTCCCAGACCCAGGTTGCAGCAGTGTGGACCAAATGGAATGGAGAAGCTGGAATACTTAATCAGGTAGAGGTGAGTGCCAAGTGATATTTCTATAAGAAACTCTGAGGAAACTCCTATTTTTTAAACACACACACACACACACACACACACACACACACACATGGAGAGGAGAGAGAGAGAGAGACCCAGGATTCAGTAAATTTACATCCTCACTTTATCACTTAGCTTTTGGAAACTGTAAGTGCTAAATTACCCTAATTATTTTAAAACTTTCTGTTGGCTAAGAGCCTACAGGACAGTGAAATGCAAATGGACCCATTATTATGTCCAGTTTCATATCTACTTGGACTTTTATGCAGCACACTAAGGCCACGAAAATGTACAGTCGAGATTTTTGAGCAATCCCTTATATATCCCAGGGCCTCCATAACTAACTGACTAAAGGTACTGTTTGCTCCCAGTCTGGGCATCCTGGCACCCAGAAATGCATTTTACCCAAAGTTTATTGGTGTGCATTTTAGCCTTCCTGAACCAGCCTTAGCTTTTGCTCCTGCTTTTATTTTGCTGGAGTGCCTTCCTCAAGCACATGACAGAGGCAATGCTACATCACAGCAGCCTGGGACCCTCCACCTGGATGTGGGACTCTCTAATCACCTTCTGCTCTGGCTTCTGTTAAGTGGCTGACGGGTCTTATAACCTCATCTCTTTTCTTTCCACTTCCAGATACCTATTTCTCAACATCAAAAACAGCAGAGCCTTTTCCTTTTTAAATCAATCTTTATTTTCATAACCTACTCTACATTCTTGAGCTTGTTAGCAAATGCCTGTTTTTATCTGAGGGTTAGTATTACAGTCAAGTTCTTGCCAGGCTCTTAAAATATGGGTTATTGGTTCACTTATTCAATGGTAGAGCACCTAGTATATGAGTCAAGGAGATAGTTACCTTTAAATTATCTCCTGGACTTTCAGTCTCTAAAGGGATTGAATTAGTAGACTTCATGTATTATCGTTCATATGCAGAATTCCTAAACTAGAGATATTAAACTGTTCCCCATTGAGCTCCTCTCTTCGGTCACCAACTCAAGTACTGGGGAAAAACAAAAAGAAAAAGGGAACAGTGTTGTGAGTCTTCTAGGGCCAAACAATTGCTCAGCTAGATAAATGCCAAACAACTGTTACATTTGACTCACTCCTTTAAGGGCAGGCAATTGATAAATCAGATACAAATATGAGCATGAAGCAAAGAAGTGATATCCTATCAAGCATTTTATCATAAATGAGGCAATTGGCAGCAGTCCTGACATGGCCTCCTGTGCTGCTGAGGTAGCCACCACTTCTTGGTTGCCTGATCCTGGGGAGCCACAGAACATGGTAATTACTTAGAAGTCTTATTCTTCCAATGCTATTGACACAGAAGCTTGTCTCAAGCTTGAGTAATGCTTTTTTGAGAATTCTATATCCTATGCCTTTTTGGTCTCATCTTTTCTTTAAATATTTGAAAGCTTATGAGCCTCCTTTCTACAGGCAATCTATTAATCCCTGTAGGGCTTTTCAGAAGTGAGATTAGTATAAATTACACTACTAATTTTATGCAGTGTTATATTTAGAAATATAGGCGGACACCCTAAATTATACTGATTTGCATTAAAATGCAAAATGGACCTTTGTTTAAAGAGTTTTCACGCTCTTTCCACAGAAATCTTAAGCACTTATTGAAATAGTTAAATTAGAAAAATCTTTAGAGACTTTTCTTAATATTGCCAAAAAATTTTAACATATTAAAATAAAAGCATTTGGGGGTTCCCTGGTGGTGTAGTGGCTAGGCTTTGACGCTGTCAATGCCACGGCCTGGGTTCGATTCCCAGCCAGGAAACTACCCAAAAAATAAAAAAATAAAAAATAAAATAAATAAAATAAAATAAAATAAAAGCATCCTAAAACCCTTCCCAAATCCTCCATGCAGTTCCCATGACTTAATCCAATATTGTATTTTTATTCATTTTGCAAATCCCAATTATTAGAGGCTAAAAAGAAAAGAAAATGCATTTAGGCACTGAATCACACAATGAAATAATGATCTTTTAAAGTTCTGAATGCCATAATAAAGGAAGTCTTATTTTTACAGGGAAATAACAATATAACATGGGCGTTGTCGTGGAAGAAATTTTCACTGTATATCCAAAGTTTGAAAATAGTATTTCCTAAAATCATGGGAAATAACATATTAGAAAGGAAGGGAACAAATAGTAGAATTTATATGCAATGTTTAACTGCCAGTGGTGGAGCAGAAACAAAATATCTACGTGAGAAGTGTGCTGTTCTTAGACAGCCGTGCAGCCAGCCCCTGAGGCCTTCAGGCTCAGTGATTCAGAGGATTTGGGAGATTTTGTCACTGGCTTGCAGAATCTGATGCTAGTAGGAGTATCCTTCAACTTGTATAGCTCTCATTTAAATGGATATCCTATTACAATGGAACAGCAAGTCTCTAGATCTTGACCAGGCTGGCATTTTGCTCCTAAGAAAAACAGTACAAAATGGTCCACAAAGGGGGACATTGATGTTCAACTGGGTCTAACTAAATCACAATTGGCTTGTTATGAGCAGATGATCCGCTTTGGCTTCCTGAGCATGCATCAGCACCAGTCTGTAAAGGATGTGGGGCCAAAAGGGAGAGGAGGCTGAATGCCAGCCCCATATATTGACCTCCTCTGCAGAACAAGGGCTCTGTGTCAAACAGGCCCTTGCCTTCTGAAGAATTAAACTATCCTGGGGCATTAAAAAGAAAAGTCTTCGATTTTCCAGACTTATTGCTAGCTAACATTGAATAATGTTTTCTGTAGCATTTTGTTCTTGCTATATGGTAAGTATCCTGGTTGATCTTACATGTATTGAGCACTGTGATGTCCTGGGCAGCTTCACAAATACTACCTTGTCATCACCCAATAAAACCATAAAATAGGCACTGATATTCCTGCTGTGTTGATGAAATATAGAATTCCAAAAAGATTAAATGACCTGCCCAAAGTTTACTACTAGTAAAGGATGGGATCTGGGTGACACTTATGTCCTTAAAATCAAGTCCCATGTCTTTTCATCTTTAACCCAACTACCTCTTGATGTCAGTGTATCAGAGTATATGAAGCTGTCTTGGCAATATTTGAGTCCAACCAGTCCTGTGGGTGTTAACTGTCCAGAACTTTTTACAAGAATTTTTCTTTCAGAGCTTGAATGTGTCTCTTATGCTCTCACAAAAAATATGAATAAAGGCTTGGATTAGAATTCTAGCTGTGGCATTAGCCGTCCATGGGACCTTACACAGTGCTTAATCTTTCATGCACTTTAGTTTTGTTATATTCAAATATGGGATAATAATTGTGGCTAGAAAGGGTTTTCTTCATCCCTCTGTCCTTTTCCATTCCCATGCCTGGTGTAGCGAGTATTTGCAAAACACATACACATGTTAGGCTGTGTAAGGCAGCAAATATTAGTCAGAGAGAAATTTGCTTTGCTTTTAAGAATTTGAGGATCATTGTGATTATAATAATTCAATAACAAAAATATTATGAGACAATACAGAAATCTGAACACTACATTTATATGGAATGATATTAAAGAATTATTGTTAAAATTTTTAGATGTGTAACAAATTGTATCAGAGTAATTTCCATGTTGTGATACTGTAATGTTACTATTGGGGAACTGGGTCAAAATATACAAAATTTATTTGTATAATTATATATGAATTTATAATTATCTCAAATTATTTTTTTAAATTTAGATATGATAATGCTATTTTGGTTATCTAAAATATATTTTTTAGAAATAAATAATGAGGCATTTATAAATAACATAGTTTAGAAATACATATTTGGAAAAATACATTTTAAATGCTGTTTTCACAATGTACAAAATTAAGGCAGAATTTTAAAGAAAGAATTTAAGAACATTACTAGTATAAACATCTATCAAACTACTGAAAGCTGTATCATAAACCTAAGTATAATTCATGCCTTTGATCTCCATGTTCTCATTTTTGTGAATCAATTATAGGCAAACATTATATATGTGTATGTATATATGAATACATATATTCATGAGAAATGTATATAGCACAAATGTAGAATCAGTCTACAGTCACTTTCAACTATGTCAAAATGAAAAGAAAAATAAGCGATATGTGAAATAGTATACAATTTTTATCAACAGCATGATTAGAAATACTGAAAGATGGGCATATAAAATGTATTTAACCATTTTTAAAAAATAAGAATTCAGGGAAAATGAATTGGTGCCAACTTGTATCTTGATCCCAGGAAAGAGTAAAAGAAAAAAACATAGTCTAGGCTCAAAAGCAAATGCTTTACATGAATTATCCTCATTTAATCTTCACCACAACCCTGTAAGGTAGATAGTACTATCATTATACCCATTTCACAAATGAAGAAGCTGAGATAGCAACAGGTAAAGTAGTTCACCCAAGGTTACCAAGCTAGTAAATGACCGAGCTGGAATTCATATTCAATCAGTTCATTCCAGAGCCTGGACCACCAACCAAGACAGCTAATATCAGCCAGAAAAAGGTGCATTTGTCCTATAGATTCTGCTCTCAAGTATTTGAAGAATTTAAAGCCTCTTTCTACAGTGTACATAAGGATATTCATTGTAATTTAAACTAGAATCTATTTATCAGATGAAGTAGAAATTTCCAATGAGAAGATGAAGCACACATACAATTAAGCGCCCTGTATCTCCCAAATCAATAAGAATTGATTGAAAAATAAGCAATTGCCCTTTATCTGTTACAGTCTACTGCAGTCTCTCGTTTCCTAATGGTAATGAGAAATGTAGATTGAACTCAATGTTTCTCAGAAAATAGACACATTTCCAATGTGTTCTGGGATGATGGAAACACAGGCGAGCCACCTTATTTCAATGATGACGGTCTCTGGCTAAGTTTCCACTACAGAGAAAGTCAGAAGGAAGGGGAGGGGACAAGTTCCCAGCTTCCTACTTTCACTCATTCTATTCCTTTGCCTTAATCCTAAACAAAATCCTTACTCACATAGAAGCCCTAATGTCCCCAATATTTGTTTATTTTCTCCTCCTTATCACCATTAAAAACCTGCAGATGAAGATACCTGGAAGACACCATTTTAACCAATTGTTGAAAGTTACCATCACCAATGCTGAGACATATTAACAGCATGTACCTCCTGATTATGAGATGGATGTAATATCAGTCTGGTGAATTTTTACTCAAAGTCTATAATTTGAATTTAATCATTAGGAAACTTCAGAGAAATGTAAATTAAGTACTGGCCAGTATTCTTCAAAAGTGTCAAGGTCATGAAAGACCCCAAAACTAAGAGGGCTGTTATAGCTAAGAAAACTAAAGAGATGTTAACAACTAGAGAGTATACATGATCCTTGATCAGCTTGTGCTCTAGAAAAAAAAAATTAGTTGAGCAATTAAGGTGGGAAGATATTTGAGTAAGGTCTGTAGATTAGTTACATGTATTGTGGCAATGTTACTCTCTTAATTTTGATAATTATACTGCGACGATGTAAGATGTTAACGTTTGGGAAAGCTCAGAAACGGTATAAACAAATTTTTTACACTGTTTTTGCAACACTTTTAAAGTCCTAAATCATTTCAAAATGAAAAATTGAAATATTTAAAGCATATAGAAAGAAAAATCAGCAGTCCCTTATACAGCCTCCTCCAATAGTCTACCAAAAAGTTTATTTAAAAAAAAAGACAAAAATTCAACACAAGAAAAACTAAGAAGATTGACACTTATAAAGATTTTTTTTTTTGAAGTTTGAATGTTATGGTGTAAGTAATGGGGTCTCCTTAATTCCTGACCAATAGTAGTAAAAAAAAAAAAAAAATCCAGGTGGTGCAGTGGCTAAGGCTTTCGGCGCCAGGGAACTATCCCCCCCACCAAAAAAAAATGCAGTAATAGTCATATAATCAGAAAAAAAGTAATAAGAGCTAACAATGACTATTTACCATGCAGCAGACACCAGCAAATATAGATTTTCATGTTTAATTCTGATTACAATTCTATGCATTAAGATAATACACTCCATAAATGCTGATATCAAAAATGCTCATTTATTTCCAGCAAATGTGAAAAAAATTAATGGAGGCAAAGATTACATTTTTATTGCTTAGCTATATATTACCAGAACCATGCATAGTGCCTTGCACATAATGATGATCTAATATGCATATTTGTTGAACTAATGTCCTTTTCCTAGAGCATGATTTGATTGAGGATCGTATATACTATTTAGTTGTTACATCTCCTTAGTTTCCTTTAATATACAACAGTTTCTTAATTTTTTGGTCTCTCAATTAGTTAATAAATAAAGAAAAATAACGTGATCTGTTCGTTCTTTGCATCATGAGTGAGCAGCTCTGTCCAACAACTCCCTCAAAAAATATATAGCAAACTGATTTTTACTACCACACAATTGACTGGCATTCTTTATTAGCAATCAAAGGAACTGTGATACTCACCGCTGCTATTATGACTGCTTTACCTACTTGTCTCATGTTTTTATGTCCACACAGAGCCCACTGGTCTCAGAAAACAGGTTGAGAAACAGAAGGAGAAAGCAATGGCATATTGCTCTGGGGGAAGTATAGCCAACCAAAGTAAATTGTTGTGGATAGGGGGTAAACATTAGAAAAAACCTCATAGAGCTCACATTAAGGAAGTTTGTTTTTACACAACATATTATTTTGAATCTTAAAAAAAAAAATGTCCGGTGATACATATTAAGAGGGCATATAATCTCACTCAGCAGAGCAACACTAAATGGAAGCTAGATCAGCTTTGAAAAGTTAGCTGGAACTCTATATATTTCAATCAATGGCAGAAGAAAGAATCTCAAGCAGTGTCCAAGAGAATAGGGGAAGAAAGCCAAAGTAATCTCATATGCCCTGATGATTGCTAAATTGGATAGAGCACCCTCCATTTGTGATATATAAATAAACAAAAACAAAATTATGCTTATTCAAAACTAAAAGTATTGAAAAAGAAGGTAAAAATTATTTTATTTAAAAATTATTTTATACTAAACAAAACTTTAAAAATGATTTACTATTTACTAGGAATCATAAGAAAATGCTACATGGCTTTTTGACATTCTCAGAGAGATCTGTATTGCAATCATCAAAACCAAAGCAATTGACCCCTCTGTTTCTCCTTCTTTTCAGCTGCCTGGACTTCTTTCTGCTTTTCTCTTCATTCTCCTACTTCATCTAATGACTTTCTACTTTATGAAAACTGAATATATAATGAAAAGGAGACAATTTAAACAACTAAAAAAAAGAATAAAAAACAAAGGAAGTTTAAGGATCTTCTCATATAGCATCAAATGGAACAACATTTGCATTATAAGTGTACCAAAAGGAGAAGAGAAGGAGCAAGGAATCAAGAATTTATTTGAAGAAATAATTACTGGAAATTTCCCTAACCTGGCAAAGGAAATAGACATATAAGCCCAGGAAGCACGGAGAGTCTCAAACAATATGAACCCAAAGAGGCCCACACTAAGACACACCATAATTAAAATTCTAAAGGTTAAAGTGAGAATCTTAAAAGCAGCAAGAGAAAAGCAACTAGTTACCTACCAGGGAGCTCCCATAAAATTGTCAGCTGATTTTTCAACAGAAACCTTGCAAGCCAGAAGGGATTAGCAGGAAATATTCAAAGTGATGAAAAGCCAGGGCCTATAACCAAGACTACTCTAGCCCTCAAGGCAAGATAAAGAGCTTCCCAGAAAAGGAAAAGCAAAAGAAATTTATTATCACCAAGCTAGTATTATGAAAATTGCTTAAAAGACTTAAGAAGAATAAGGGGTAAAAACATAAATATGAATAATGACATGGCAATAATTATATACCTATTAATAATCACTTTAAATGTAATGGATTAAATGCTCCAATAAAAACAATAGGATTACTGAATGGGTAAGAAAACAAGACCCATACAAATGTTATCTAAAAGAGACCTACCTCAGATTGAAAGACACATGTAGTAAAGGGATGGAAAAAGGTATTTCACGCAAATTGAAACAAACAAACAAAAAGTTGGGGTAACAATAAACTTGAAATAGACTTTAAAACAAAGATTATATAATAATATACAAGGATGTTACATAATGATAAAGGGATCAATCCAATAAGAGAATATAACCTTGATAAAAATCTATACACCCAACAAAGGGGCACCAAAATATCTGAAGCAAATATTGACCAACATAAAAGGAGAGATCAACAGCAATACAGTCATGATAGGGGCTTTTAGCACAACATTGACACCAATGGACAGATCTTCCAGACCGAAAATCTACAAGGAAACAATGGCCTTAAATGACATGCTAGACCAGAAAGTTTTAATTGACATTTTTAAAGCATTCCACCCCAAAGCAGCAGAAAATACATTCCTTTCAAGTGTACATAGAATATTGTCCAAGATAGACCACACATTAGGCCACAAAACAAGTCTCAATAAATTCGAGAAGATTTAAATCCTATCAAGCATCTTTTCTGACCACAATGGTATGAAACTGTTTACTACATTACTATTTACAATAGTCAAGATATGGAAGCAACCTAAATGCCCATCAGTAGATGAATGGATCAAGAAGATGTGGTACATATACCCAATGGAATATTCCTCACCCATAAAAAATGAAATCTTACCATTTGCAACAACATGGGCAGACCTAAAGGGTATTATGCTAAGTGAGACAAGCCAGACAAAAACAAATGCCATACGAACACACTCACAAAATAAAGAACAACAACAAAAACAAAACAGAAACTGACTCATAGGTACAGAGAACAAACTGATGATTACCAGATAGGAGAAGAACTCAGGAGCTGAGTGAAAAAGGTTAAGGGATTAAGAAGTACAAACTGGTGGTTGCAAAATAGTCACAGTGACATAAAGTACAGCATAGGTAATATCGTCAATAATACAGTAATAACTGTGTGTAGTGCCAGGTGGGTACGACACTTATTGGGGGATCACTTTATAAATTATATAAATGTCTAACCTCTATGTTGTACACCTGAAACTAATATAAAATAATATTGAATGTCAACTATAATTGAAAAATAAATATATATCAAAAAATAAAAATGACTTTTAAAATAAAAAAATGAGTATACTCATCAAAAGTGCAAGGTCACAAAACACTGTCACAGTTTGGATGCTTTGAAAGAAACATGACAACTAATTAGCAGGGGGATCCAAACAAAAGGAATTATCTTTTGGAGGGCAGGCCCCTTGCAGTACAGTACTCCCCGACTAGGCAAGTGCCCTAGGAACTCATCTGCATTAGAGTACTAGTTAGTGTTCTGAGAGGATGTATTGGGCTTCAGTGAAGATTTTTTGGAGCCTTTTTAAACACATTTGCCCATTTCATGAAGGGTGATTTATGTGAACAACATACGGCATGACAATGTACCTGCCCACACTGTGCTGAGTGTTCAGCAGTTTTTGACCAAAAAACAGCATGACCCCCTGTACCCCATCTGCCCTATTCACTCAATCTTGCCCTGAATAACTTCTTTCTTTGTTTGTTTCCCCAGATGAAAATAAATCCTTAAAGGGAAATGGTTTGCCATTGTGGAAGAGGTGAAACAAAAAATTGCAGAATCGCTAAAAGGCACCAAAATCAACGAGTTCAAAAACTGTTTTGAGCCGTGGAGAAAGCGTCTCGATAGGTGTAATGCATCAAACAGAGAGTACTTTAAAGATTACTGAAGTTTAAACATGCAAGAATAAATACACAATTTTTTATAAATATTATAAATTCCAGGTTTATTTTGGTCCCCTTCAAACATTGGATCATGGAAGAACAAAAGAATAATAATGGGAAAACTGGTAAAATTCAAATAAAGACTGTAGTTTAGTTAATATTGTAGTAATGTTAATTTCTTAATTTTGATAAATATATTGTGATTATATAAGAGATTAACAGTAGCTATATCTGGGTGAAGAGCATATGAAAAGTCTTTGTAATTCTGTAAATCTAAAATTATTTGAAAATTAAAAGTTTGCTAAATATAATTAAACAGTAAAATCAAAGAAGTTGATTGTTGACAAATTTTTGAAAGAATCCCACATGTATATACATTTAAATAAATATTTAAATTATTTAATTAAAAGGATAAAAATAAAACTCTACAGAGGATATTCAAGATGCCAGAGTACTAAACACTATGCTTATTTTATTCCATGAACGCATTAAAATTACACCTAAATTATTGAACAACCAACATAGATAATACTTTTATTATAGAAAAGAATATACTTGAAATAGCATGAAATTTAAGGCAATATTAAAAATTTTTTACATTTTACAAAAATCAGAATAAAAAGAATAATTTTTTAAAAGAAAAATAATAAATCATAACAAAATATCTGAATAAATCTAAGAATTGGTTCTATTAAACAAATATTAAAATGTTTTACATGCTGATAAATATAATAAATAATAAATTTAATAATACAAATATAATATAGTATATATTGGTATAATAAAAACTAAAATGGAAATTAAGAAAATATAAAATACAGGGTGATTCTAAAAATAACATATTGATAGAATACTTGGGTTTATGGGAAAATAGTACATTATCTAAAATAATTCAATTAAAATTTAAAACTATGAAAAGACTATTACAGGGAAGTTATTTAAAAGTTTTTCTAAAAACTACTTTTAAAATAGTTTATCTGCAAATTATATAGATTTTTCAAAAAAAAACAAATTATTTTTATGCTTACAGAACTACTTTATTTTTAAAATAAACTTAACAAGCCCTAATGTTAAACCTATACACAAAGAGAATCAAAAAAAACTTAAAAACACAGATCTTGCTTATTAATATAAATAATTCAAACTGAATTTATTAGTACAAAAGAATTAGTCACCATAACTAAGTAGAGTTTATCCCAAGAATTCAAGCATAATATTAGAAAATCTCTTAATATAATTATTCAAAAACTAGTCCTGATAAGAATAAAAGATAAATCATTTAATTTAATCATTTAGACATTTCAAAGGCATTCAGCAGCATTCATTACCCATTTCTTATTTTTAAAAAATAAAATAACATTTTTCAACATGATAAACTTCAATAGATAATTTAATAATATAGGAAACAGACAAAAAGAAAGATGACTATTGGAAAAGAATATTTTTAATCATCATTAATAAATGAAATATATTTATTTATTCAGATAGTCTAGTAAAATCTACTCTGCAATTCTTAGGATTACCCAGTACAATAAAATATATTACAATTTAATAAATAAAACAAAATAAACATACAGAGTTCAATTGTTCTGCAGACAAAACATCAATAGTAAGATATCAACAACATACATACAATATATGAAATTATTTTGGAAAAACCTTAATTAGAATCTTTCGATTTCAAAGTCAAAAAAATATTAAATTTTCTTAGGAAATATAAAACTACTTGTAACCAGATTGGGTATTGAATATGTTTTAAATCATGTTTCTGTCAATTGGGCTCTTCTCATCCTAGTCTATTCATAGCATGATAATACACAGCAGATGACATACCTTAGGGCAAGATCTTGACTAAGAGAGATACTATATGCCCATGGCTATTCTCAGAGATTTAAACTAAAACATTGACAACCAATACAATTTTTCACCAACTGGAGACTACAGGAATTTATCAGGTACTGTGCAGAAAAATGTGTTATATCTTTCTTGAAATATGAGTTTTACTCATTATTTTGAAACTTTGTTAGTGTAGTGGGCTGTAGAGATTTGTCTTTGTTTAAGAAAACACCATACTAAATCACTCTGATTTTGATCATAGGGTCTTAAGGAAATGATATGGAGATGGATGGGAGATAAGGAGAGAGTCAAACTGTTTCAAGACTCGGAATCTTTCTACTGACTCAAAGATGAGTCATTAAAAAACATCGAAGGAGTAGCATAATATGGTAAAAGTTTTAGTGTATGGGGAAAAAAAATGTCCAGTGAGGAATTTGATTCATCATGATAGGATCTTGAAGCATTTTTAGAATACAAATGCTTTAATATCCTATTGTGAGTACTTTGCTCTATGATGCTCTTGTTACTCTCCATGCCTTCTCCCCTCACATCTAACCCCCACACTCCTACCCACTATCATCCTAAAATTGTAGTAGAAACTCAGTGTAAGAAATGACGTAAGCAGTATTGATGAAAAGTAAAAAATGTGTCTTAGCTCCACATACAGGTCAGCATGGAGCAGAAGAACCCCTCAAAGAGGAGAAACCCTTCCAAATAAACAAGAAATCAGAATCACTACTTGAATGGAAGAACATAAACCTCCAAGAATAATACAGTTCTTGAGGAAGCGTTAGATTAGTGTGTGGTCCAGGAAAACTAACTCAATTTTATATTAACCTCAATGGACTAGGGGATAAGAATTGATAAATGTATAACATTATTATATGGAGTAAAGTCTAAGGTTTCAGAATTATAAAGAATAAAAAATTATTTTAATGTTGACTTTTCCACGCATTCTTTTAGGCCTTCTCCTCACATCCACAGAGGAAAGTTCACTTTCCTTGGCTATTAAGTTTGGTAGACATTTCTGTGATACTCTGAAATAGATCAGTAGAGCTTTGTGTACAAAAGTCACTCAGCAGAATGACTTGATGTCCAGAGCAAGCCTTTCTTTCAATTGGTCTAAATCTTAATATATCCTGAAAATCATCTAGCAAATTTGGTGTATAGAAAAGCAGTTAGGCAAGCACATTTTAGCAATATACATCCAACACTACTTAGAAAGCAAAGTGGACCCTGATAAATGGGTGGAAACACTCACCGGTAGGCAAGTGAATCACAGCAGCCTAAGAACAACATTCCTCAGATTAGACTAACTCCTCTTTCTCTGGGGCCACACTTCCTAAGCAACCTTTTGACAAAGTTTGACGGTAGTTTGATTTTCATAGCAGTTTGCCTACTGTAAGAGAAAGTATTACATATTAACATGAGAGTAATAGTTCTTGTATCTATTGTATTTTTCATTGTACATTAATAAATTTATATTGAGGTTTAATTAACAGTCTCCTTAAAATTCACAATCCCTAAAAAGACCGATCTCCAATCAATGAGACAACAAAGTTTCAGAATCTAGAAAACTAAAGGTCACAACTAAATTAATCAAGATTAAGTGTCTTTTTGTTTTCTTATTCGTGACATATCCCACTGCCATATATTTGTTCAAATATATAAAGAGCTCAACTAGCATGTCTTAGTTTGAAGGGTTAAAAGGGGAAATGAAACACATATGGGAAAGACTGAGGGGTTATTGGGAATGACTTTCCTTCTTTTTTCCATCACAGTCTCAGAAAGTTCTCTTCAACTACACAGCTCTGTTAACACTTCACGACAATTCTGTTTTGATCAAATTCCATCTTCAGTGTAAAGCAGTAATTGTCAAAATGTGATTGCCAGGACTTCAATATGAGCATCACCTTGGAAATTAGAAAATACAAATTTTGGGGCCTCACCCTATACCTTCTGAATCCAGAACTCTGGAGACAGGACCCAGCAGCCTTCCTGGTGATGCACATGCATGATAGAGTGTGTGAAGTTATGATGGACTTGGGACTTTTTCATTAACTTCACTAATCACAGGTGGCAAGAGTACCACATTCTCTCCAATATCAGAGTAAACTGGCCCTCTCTGGGGCATTTTTCAAGTGTAGAGTCATTCATTTAAACTGTTCTGTCTCTTAATGTCACTCGTCATCATTAACAAGCAAATTATGTGCCCCAATGGGAGAGAAAAAAATCAATCACAACACTTTGGTCTTAAGCTGAGTAAGCAGTATAATAAACCACAATCTAGAGACCCAACTGATCCCTGCAGCTCAATAGCATATCAAAATCCAGCTAGAAAATAAAAACGAACAGTTTGAGAGGCTATGAAGTATATTGAAAAGATCACTGAACAAAAAAATCTAGAGATTTCTCAAGATGGCTACCAAGGAGAAGGTCCCTAAAACCTCTCCCAGAAAACACAAGTAAACAATGTTACAGGAACCAGGAAAGAAAACCTGAGTGACACAGTGACAACTGGGATAACCATGCATTGCAAGAAAACACCTGAAGGTTAAAGAGAGGGAAGTGAACAGGAGAGAAGGGAAGGAGCAGAGACGTATTGTGAAGAGACGCCATTCACTGCTAACTAAAAAATACTAGAAAGAATTTGGGGAGCAGCACAATTCATGGGAGTGAGGCCAACAGGAGACAAGACTGAAAGCCAGAGGGGCAGAACGCTGGGAGACCATGAGGGAGCTTGACCCTAAAGCAGCGTGTTAGGGACAAATCCTGGGAGCCAGCCTCTGAAACTCTTAAGTAGCAAGAAAGCTGAAGGAGGACTCTAAACAGCTGCAGGCCAAAATAAAGCCCTGGATACAGCATCTCTGCTCTCAATGCCCTCGCAGCCCGAACAGACGCAAGTGCACATTTACTCCACAGGGCCACAGTTCTTGGCCCATGGTGGAGGCATGCTAGCCACCCTCATATAGCCATGACATCAGGCCCATGGCTTTAGACCTGTGGCTGGCACACACTCAGCACTCTCGGCACACTTGCAAGGCCTGGCCCATTGTGAGCATATCCAATGCCCTTGCACAAACCCATTGATCTCACAAAACCTGCAGATTTCACACGTGGAGCTCATGTACCCGGGGCACTAGCCCAGCGCCCGCATGTGCACCCCTCAATCTTGTGTGGCCTGCGGGTTTCAGCCACAGAGCGCACACAGGCAGCACTCTTGCCCAGTGCCCTCATGGGCCCCCGGTGATACCACACAGCCTGCAGTTTTGGGTAGCAGAGGGCACGCATACCCTGGCACTCTCGTGCAGCCTGCATCTCCGGGATTGCACTCCCCAGCCCTCAAACAGTGTATGCTTGCAGACTAAGCTCCAGCAACTGCTATGGAGATGAATTGCTGGAACACAACTGGGGTAAAGCGTTGGAACGAGAAGAGAAGTGGATTTGACACAGTTTGCCCCAGCCAACAAATAGCAGCCTTGGCTTGCACCCCATCAGCCTCCCTCATCTCCCCCAGCTTCCCCAGCAAAGAGCAGGAGCTGGAGCTGCCCCAGCATGCATTTTCTTGGCCTCTCCCCTCTCCCATAGCCTACCCAATCAACTGCAGGAAGCAGAGGAACCACGGATAGATGTGTCCTGCCTCCAATGTGGCTGGAAACCAGAGATAAGGCTTAAACACCTCCCCTCTCTCCAAAAACTTGCCCCCCACCCCGGTGGCACCTAGTATCTGCCCTACAGCAAGACACCACAAAAATACTAATCAGAGAAGGAAAGAACTCCTGGATTCTGCTAAATATAAAGCCCTCATGCAAAGAAGAAGTACACAGTGGACAATATGAGTACTTTAAGATTTAAAACTGCTCCAAAGAACATGACAAATCTCCAGAAAAGGATCTTATAGATCTAGAAATTTCTGAACTAAGTGACAGAGATTTTAAAGTAGCTGTTTGAAAGGCTCTTAGAGAAATGAAAACATACTGGAAAAACACCATAGCTGAAATGAACGAGCTCAGAAAGGAAGTCTGTGA
This sequence comes from Lyroderma lyra, assembly GCA_004026885.1. Classification (NCBI taxonomy): domain Eukaryota; kingdom Metazoa; phylum Chordata; class Mammalia; order Chiroptera; family Megadermatidae; genus Lyroderma; species Lyroderma lyra. The sequence goes on along the minus strand of PVJL010000592.1, from coordinate 16,135 downwards.
ACAAAAGGAACAATTTAACAAAAAAATTCAAAACATAGGGAAGAACGAGATGGAAATTCGAGAGATAAATAATAGAATGAAAGAAGTGAGAAACAAAATAACTGTCATGGGAAACAGGACCAACCAGATGGAGGAAAGAATTAGTGATATTGAAGATCAGAACATGGAAACATCTTAGAAAGAAGAAGAGAGGGAATATAGAACAAAAAGGATTGAAAGAACTCTGAAGGAATTATCTGACTCCATGAGACAAAACATCAGGATAATAGGATTAGAAGGAGCAGAGCACTCTACAAAGAACATACTCAAACAAATAGTAGATGAGAAATTTCCAAACCTATGGAAAGATCTGGAACCCCAAATTCAAGAAGAAAATAGGTCCCCTAGATACCTGGGCTCTAGAAGATCTTCTCCAAGACACATGGTACTAAAGATGTCAAAAACTAAAGACAAAAAGACAATTCTCAAGGCAGCCAGGGAAAAAAGATCTATAATCTTTAGAGGAAAATCCATCAGGCTGGCATCAGCCTCCTCAGGAGAAACTGTACAAGCCAGGAGGGAGTGGAATCAAATATTGAAAACTTTAAAAGAGAGAAATTTCCAGCCAAGAATAAATTATTCAGCAAAATTATTCTTCAGATATGAAGGAGGAATAAAGGCCTTCTCAGACACACAGAAGCTGAGAGAATTCATCAGCAAGATGAAGTAGGCTCTTCTACCTGAAACAAAACATTAGGACACATGGAATAGAGTTGGGGTAACAAGAAAGAAACAGAAATAAAACAAAACAAAACAAAACAAAACAAAAGCAATGGCTGTAAGAAATCCTCACATAGCAATCATCACTCTAAATGTTAATAGGCTAAACTCACCAATAAAAAGACACAGAGTAACAGACTGGATTAAAAACCAAAACCCATCCATATGCTGTCTCCAAGACATACACTTCAGCCATAAGGACAAACACAGATTCAGAGTGAAAGGATGGGAAACAACACTCCAAGCAAATGGTAACCAGAGAAAAGTAGGGGTTGCCATACTGATAGCTGATGAAATAAACTTCAGGTTAAAAAAGATAACACAAGACAAAGATGAACATTACATAGTGATAAAAGGCACAGTATAACAAGAATATTTGAAACTAATTAATATATATGTTCTCAACCAGGAAGCACCAAAATATACAAAGCAACTACTAACAGATCTGAAAGGAGAAACTGACAAAAGCATAATCACTGTGTGAGACTTAAACATTCCCTTAACAGCCATAGACAGATCATCCAAACAAAATAAATAAAGAAATATCAGCTCTAAATGACACATCACAGCAATTGAACATAATTGACATTTACAGGATATTTCATCCAACAAAAAGAGGCTATACCTTCTTTTCTAGAGCACATAAAACATTCTCAAGGATAGACCACATGCTGGGACATAAAAGTAGCCTCAGCAAATTCAAGAAGATTGAAATCATAGCAAGTGTATTCTCAGACCACATTACTTTAAAATTGGAGATCAACTGTAAAAGGAAAGCAGAAAACACCGCATATACATGGAGAGTAAACAACATTTTATTAAAAAATGACTGGATAAAAGAACAAATAAAAGAATAGATTAAAATATTTATAGAAAGTAATGAAAATGAAAATACAACATATCAAAATAATTGGGACACAACAAAAGCAGTAATAAGAGGGAAATTTATATCAATACAGGCCTATCTTAAGAAGCAAAAATTATCACAAGTAAACACCTTAACATACCATTTTAAAGAACTGGAAAATGAAGAGCAGACAAAACCCAAAGTCAGCAGAAAAAAAGAAACAATAAAAATTAAAGCAGAGCTAAATCAATTAGAGAACAGAAGGACAATAGAAAAAATTAATATTGCAAAGAGCTGGTTCTTTCAGAAAGTCAACAATTGACAAAGCCTTGGCTAGACTAATCAAAGGACGAAAGGAAAGAACGTAAATATCCAAAATTAAAAATGAAAGGAGAGAAATTACCACTGATACCACAGAAATACAAAGGATTACAAGAAAATGTTATGAAGGGCTTTATACCACTAAATTTAACAACCTAGAAGAAATGGACAAGTTCCTAGAAACTTATAGCCTACCTAGACTAAACCAAGAAGAACTGGATAATCTAAATAGACCAATTAATAGTAAAGAAATTGAAATGACTATCCATAATCTCCCCAGAGGCAAAAGCCCTGGACCAGATGATCTAACCAACGAGTTCTACCAGGCATTTGAAGAAGAATTAACACCTACCTATCCTTCTCAGACTCTTCCAAAAAATTGAAGGGGAAGCAATACTTCCTAACTCATTATATGAGGCCAACATCACCCTAATACCAAAGCCTGGTAAAGACAACACAAAAAAGGAAACTATAGACCAATATCTCTGATGAACACAGATGCAAAAAGTCCTAAACAAAATATTAGCAAATAGAACACAACAATGTGTCAATAAGATTATACATCATGATCAAGTGGGATTCATCCCGGGAGCACAAGGATGGTTCAACATACAAAAATCAATCAATGTGATACACCACATAAACAAAATAAAAGATAAAGACCATATGGTCCTATCAATTGCTGCAGAAAATACATTAGACAAAATACAGTATCCATTGTGATCAAAACACTGAATAAAACAGGTATAGAAGGAAAGTATCTCAAGATAATAAAGGTCATATATGACAAACTCTCAGTTAGCATCATACTGAATGGGGAAGAGCTAAAACCTATTCCCCTAAAATCAGGAACAAGACAGCGATGCCCCTGTTACCACTGCTATTCAATATAATATTGGACATTCTAGCCACAGCAATCAGGCAAGAGAAAGGAATAAAAAGTATCCGAATTGGAAAAGAAGAGGTCAAATTGTCACTATTTGCAGATGACATGATCTTTTATATAGAAAATTCCAAAGATTCCAGCAGGAAACTATTAGAAACAATAAATGAATACAGTACAGTCTCAGGATACAAAATCAACGTACAAAAACAACAGCATTCCTATATACAAACAACAAATTCACAGGAAAAGAAATGTGGGAGTCAATTCCTTTTACTATCACAACAAAAAGAATGAAATTCCTGGGAATTAACTTAACAAAGAATGTGACAGACTTATACATGGAAAACTATAAGACACTTTTGAAAGCAATTGAAGCAGACACAAAGAAATAGAAAAATATCTCCTGTTCGTGGATAGGAAGACTTAACATTGTTAAAATGGCCATTCTGCCAAAAGCAATCTACAGATTTAATGCAATGCCTATCAAAATCCCACAATCATACTTACATGAAATAGATAAAAGAATTATCAGATTTATATAGAATCATAAAAGACCTCGAATTGCCAAAGCAATACTATATAAAAAGAATAAGGCTGATGGTATTACACCCTCCTACTTCAACTTATATTACAAAGCATGAATAATCAAAGCAGCTTGGTATTGATGGAAAAACAGAAACATAGAACAATAGAACAGAACTGAAAACCCAGAAATAAATCCACAAATTTATGGACAAATAATTTTTGATAAAGGAGCAAAGAAATATGCAATGTGGAAAAGACAGCCTCTTCAGTAGGTGGCGCTGGGAAAGCTGGAAATACATATACAAAAGAATGAATCTGAGCTGTGAACTCTCACCATATATAAAAATTAATTCAAAATGGATAAAGACCTTCATATAAGACCTAAAAAATTAAACTGTATAGAAGAAAACATAGGTTCTAAACTTATAGACCTAAGTCTCAAGGAAGACTTCATAAATCTGACCTCAAAGGCAAGGGAAATAAAAGCAAAAAAAAAAAAAAAAAAACTGAATGGGACTATATCAAACTAAAAAGCTTTTGCGCAGCAAAAGAAACCATCAACAAAGCAAAGAGACATCCAACTGAATGGGAGAAAGTATTTGCAAACAACGCACCTGATAAGGGTCTAATATCTAAAATATATAAAGAACTAACATGACTTAACAACAAGAAAACAAACAACCCAATAACAAAATGGGCAGAGGAACTAAACAGACACTTCTCCCACGAAGAAATACAAATGGCCAGCAGACATGAAAAAATGCTCATCCTCATTAGCTATCAGGGAAGTGCAAATCAAAACCACAATGAGATACCACCTCACACCTGTTAGAATGGCTGTTATCAACAAGACAAGGAATAACAAGTGCTGGAGAGGATGTGGAGAAAAAGGAACTCTGGTACACTGCTGGTGGGAGTGCAAACTGGTACAACCACTGTGGAAGGCAGTGTGGAGGTTCCTCAGAAAATTGGGAATGGAGTTACCATATGACCCAGCAATCCCTCTTCTGGGGATCTACCCAAAAAACTTGAAAACCTTAGTCCACAAAGACTTATGTACCCCAATGTTCATTGCAGCGCTATTCACAATGTGAAAGCAACCAAAGTGCCCTGTGACAGATGACTGGATAAAGACGCTGTGGTACATATACACAATGGAATATTACTCAGCTATAAGAAAAGATGAAATATTGCCATTTGCAACTAAATGGATGGACCTGGAGATCATCATGCTAAGCAAAATAAGCCAGACAGAAAAAACCAAGAACCATATGACGTCACTCATATGTGGAATATAGAACTGAAAGCAACGAAGAAATGAAAACTCATGAACACTGTCAATAGTTTAATGTTTATTTGAGGATGAGTGAGGAAAGGGTGGGAAAAGGGGGAGGGGGTAAGAAAAGATGGAGCGGGAGCTAAATATATGGTGATGGTAAGAGAACTCACACTGGGTGGTGAACTTATTATACAAGAAGTTGATGATGCACTGTGGAATTGTATACCTGGAGCATAAATAGTTCTTGCTGACCAATGTCACCCCAAAAGATTAACAATAAAAACAAAATTTTTAAAAAACTTTTTAAAAATCAAGAGACATGGATCCATTTTACCTAACCTCTTTTGGCTTCAGTACTTTCATTTACTTAACATAATAAGTTGAGCAGTAAATTAATGTGAAAATAATTCTTTTTTAGAAATATTAAGCATAGGCTCTTGGTTTCTGCATATCTTTAACTTATGATTTCTGTCAAATGCACTTTAAATGAGTGGTTCACTGCCTTAACTATTATGTACTGCTGGTGAACATCAGAGGCAGTAGAGAGGAATGAAGAAATACCATGCAGGGAAATATAGGTCTAGCTTTATTCTCTACACTTGACTGAAGTTCTGTGACCAAGAGCCATTGTCAACTCCAAAAGGCCTTCACCACTTCATATTTATGGACAGAACTCTTTCAGTTCCATATAAACAGAAACTTGAGTCATGTATTATCACATAGAAAAAATAAGTGTCCGTATGTGACGTTATTTATTGGCTATTTACCTGAAAATTTTAGTATAAATCAAGATAGCTGTATACAGGTGATTAAACAATGCATTAGGAGGCAGCCCTTCTGGGTCAGCTGCTTTCTGCTTTGACTAAATTCTCCTACAGGCTGCTCCACAGGGTAATCCCAGCATTTCCCAGAAGGCTTCATCTTCACTGTTTCAATTGCATCAGAAACAGAGATTGCTTTCCCAAGAGTTTCAATAAAAGACCCAGAATAGAATCTCATTGGTGCTGATTGGGCCACATGACTGCCCCTCAATGGGAGAAAAGCTCTTTGACAAGGCTTAGAGTCAAATTTCCATCCCTGGAGATAGGAACTGGATCAGCCCCATTGTTTCTGAGTCAGGACAGGACTAGTGTCCTGAGGCAAGCAGGCACCTCAGAGACATTAAGAAGTCCCTCTTTGATTACCAACCCTATTCTTGCACAATCCTGAGAGTAAGTACCTCCTTAAATTTTGTACCCTAGGTACCTTACTGTCCCCACTCTAGCTCTAGTGGCCCTGCTACTAAAAATTAGGTAAGGATAGTTTCTCTGTAAGGAAGTCAGTATGCCACTGCCCAAAGTAGAGGAAGCACTGACACAGAAACCAAAATGTAATAGATGTTCACCACAAGATTATTTACATAAGTAAAGGCAGGGATCTTTTTTCTTTTTTTTTTTATTTTCCTTTTTGGCACGTGGGTAGCTCCCTGACTGGGAATCGAACCCAGGCCGCAGTGCTGACAGCACCAGCGCTGAAGCCTTAAGCCACTACACCACCAGGGAACTCCCAAAGGCAGGGATCTTGACTAAGATTATGATGTATTATGTGTTCATCACCCAGAGTCAGTTCTCTCTATAGACAATCCACTGTAGAATTTATACCTAGAACCTATGTAATTTTTGCTAACCAATGTCACCCCAATAAATTTAACAATTAATTAATTAATTAATTAATTAGTGTGTGTGTGTGTGTGTGTGTGTGTGTGTGTGTGTGTGTGTGTATTATGGTATAGTGGTTACTTTTTAGATTTTCTCGTAGTATAAAAGAAAGGTAATGCATTATGTGTATAATACTTATTTAAAAACCAAACTACATATTTCTGAAACATAAATATTATAGTACTTTTTCATTTCATTGGTTTAAATAAAATATTACATGCAACACCAAAAAAAAAAAAGATTATAATGTAAGGTCCTTGCTTGTTATAAGACACATAGTTCCATGATCTGCTTTTCATCACTACTGCCTAAATGCAAAAAAAGAACAAAAGTCAAATTTCTCCAAGAAAAGAAAAACAGCAAACTCCTAAAAATGAGAGTCACTTAGCCTCTGGGTTACTTATAAAACACACTGTATCTTCAACCATTTCTACTAGACATGACATAAAATTCACCAACTCCTTTAATGACAATCATAAATGAAACAGATATAGATAGCCTAGCCATTGGAGGATACAAGGATGATCCTTGGTACAATGAGGACATGAACATATCTAACTACAACCTAAGGCAGGAATATAACTACATGCTACATTTAGCATGATTATTATAAAATAATAATTAATCAGGGACTACAAGCATAAACAGAGACTGTCCTGGGCAAACCTAGACATATGATTATACTACCCTAGTTTAACAGAGATTTACATTAAGTGTTTCATAGATAAAGCAAAACATAACTTTATGCATAACATCACATAACTTTAAATGTAGACTCTAGAACTCAGTAATGGCAGTTACAATTAAGGCTTTGACCAGTGAGTGAGTGTCTACAAACAAGGGGAAAAGATTTGATACTAACAAAGGCACATGGGGGAAAAGAATGAAAGAATAGGCTATGCTTAAGAAAAATAAAAGTTGGACAAGTTGGCAAAAATGTAAAAGGAATGGATAGGGACATAAAAACTGGGTGACACTAGATCCGAGAGAATATTAAATGCCAAAGAATTGTCAGTTTATTCTGAAACCAAAAAGGAAGAGGAGTGACATGGCTAGTACTGTGGTGAGGGACACCATAATTTTAAATAAGTTATTCCAGAACAAGCATCGGTGTCGCCATAGACATAGAATAAATTAGATTACCTAAAGCAAACGGTTACAAACATTGCGCTAGCATACAACTGGGTCCACAAACTTATTATGAGTTGCTGATGTGATGGTAAAAAATAAATAGATAAAAAATAAATTTCAAAGTTTTAGACATGACCTTCTAATTCAACCACAGACTCCAGCATTCCCAATTGCCTCACATTGACTAAATAAACACATTTACCTGCTGAGCATGGAAGGCATTGGTGTTTGAGAGAATACCTCATAAAGGATATTTCCTGTTTTATCCTCAGATTGCGTTTAAGAAATCTTTAAAGATAAAATATAGTTTCTTTTCATCTTCCGCAGATTAAAAATTTAAAAACTTTACAATGCCTCCTTCATGAGAAAATATTTTAGGTATAAGATAGCAATAAAGAAATATACATTTGTGCAACCTATTTCCATTGATGTATTTATACTACTCTCCATTGTTACGTAGTATGATACAGAGGAAAGCATTTCAATGGAAGAAAGAAGAAACAGAGGTGGGCGAAAGAAATGGGAAGAGGGAAAAACAGATGGAATAATAAAGGAAGGGAGAAAGAAATATGAAAGTAAATGCAGTACCTGGGGAATCTAAATTGTTTAGATCGTATTTGCCAAGATAGAATCTCTACACAGATGAAATTTGGATAGCCCCAAATACACGATATTTGTATCACAAGATCCCAATAAAACATATAAAAATAGATGCAAGGATGAATATAAATAAAGGGAGGGTGAGAGTGAAAAGCAATCCTGTCTCCCAGATTGAGAAATAGAGTGAAAATAAGTCATTTATCTCTGATTTTCAATCTAGGAAAATAAAAAGATGTCATCTCCACAGTGTGGTGGATGGATGCAGAGAGTAATCGGTGAAGGAAACAAGCATATGTCATCAAAAGACCCTGTGAGCTGGAGAAACCCATTTCCACATACCAAGATAGAAGTGAGTACAGCTCTACGCCTTGGCAGTGTAGATGGGAAGAGTTTCAGGGAACATCCCTGGTGTACTGAGAGATTCCTGCTTAGGAGCTTGAATCCTACCCTCACCAGTGTTGGTCCCAACGGTGACCTAAGTTACACAGGCGTAAGGGCAGATGGTGGACAGAATGCTGTAGCCACGGTATTTGGGGTCAAGAAGGGGCAGATCCTCTGTGTCAGGCATGCTCTGATGTTCCATTTGAAATGGCCATAAAAGAAGCCTTCTACTACCCTGAAATTGCTGTTGAGTTCTGGACTGTACTCAACATTTATTTTTCTTTCCCCAGCCATCTGACAATTGTTTGGTTTTGGATGCTGGCTGCCTGCCATTTTCTTTGTCAAAGCACTGCTAAGAAAAATCTCCACACTATAAATCTTCTTGGGTGGGCCCCAGGACTGTTGCTTACACAAGCTGAGAAATCTCACAAAGGGAGACCATTCTAAAGTCTGTGAGGACACTCTATGGATGTGGGTACTGAAAGGAAAGGGCCACGTTTAGAAAGGAAACTTACAGCTGGGTCACTGAACGTTAAGGAGCAAAGAAACTTAAGTAATTTAATCCCTATGCAGCTGGATAAAGTGATTTGCTTGATGCTACACAATCCATCATAAACCAATATTGCCTGAAAGTAAATCTTTAAATTTAACAGAGCAGTGTGTTTGGGGAAAGGACACAATTCTGGGCATCTCATGGGCCACTGGAAGCACTGGGAGTTTGACCGTATGCCCCAGTGTTTTAGTTTCCAGGTCTTAAAAATACACGTCTTCAGTCATGATTTTCAAGGCTATTTTTGTCCCCAAATTCCAGAACATCTTACTGGATATGCTGTTCTTCTCACAACTTTTCTTTAAGTCCTACCAAAGACATACACACAGTTTCATCTGGTATTTTCGAATAGCATCCCTTGCCTGATTTTTTTTTTTTTTGGACTGTAAGCTGTATCAGAGGCATGTGACATTTGCTCAGTGGATCATGGGGAACCATGAACTTTGTACACTTTTAAAGGGAGGTCAACAGGGACCTACTTCCTGAGGATATGGCCTTATGTGAGCCTCATCAGTTTATTCTAAAGCTAAAGGGCTCGAATTATCTCAAGCCTCTTGAGGGTTGAGTTGTTGTAGAGTTTGCCCAATGGCATTAAATTCCCCTATTATGTTTCTGAGTAGGTAAACTCAGTGCCCTCCCTTATTAAAAATATGGGAATGGGATGTTTGCCCTAAATCCTAAGTGTACATTTGCTAGCTTTGGCTTTCTTTATCTCCACTTCCTTTTCCTTACCCAACTGCCTCTGAAAATACTAGCAGTAGTAATAATGGGATAATAGTAACATTATTATTAATAGTAATCGCCATCTAATTCATTTAGTGGTTAAAATGATAAAGAAAACTTACATATGTAAGGAGTTGAGAAAAGTGTCCTGTATTTATCAAGCACTCAGTCAGTTGTTAGTTGTATATATTGTGCCACAAGCCAACAGAGCTACCTATATTCTAAAAACAAATGGTATATGTTTTTAAAGAGAACTGGACTAATAGATCACAGGAATTCTGGGCATTTAGGAAAGCTAGTGGGGCTGTGACTCTGAATCATAGGATTTTATAGGAAAATGTAATTTACTTTCTCCTGTCCAGAAGGTCCTGAAAGGACACCAATCAGATCACTGAGAGTCGAGTTTATACACAGATTAAGTAAGACAACAAGGGAGGATCAGAACAGCCCAAGGAATTTAGAAAGAAAAATGTCTTAGATTCAGTCAGAGAGCCAATACACAATGAATGAAAGCTGAAGAAGTCAAAATGATGACAGGTATAATGGCTAAGACTCAGAAACTAAGCCAGAATATTAGCAGGGCTGTCTCACACAGATGTGCAAGTTGAGCACTGCACAATTCTGCAGGACACGATTAATCATCCACATGACAGTAATTTATTTATTTATTTACTTACTCACTTACATACTTATAATGGCAATTTTCTAGTAGATGACAGTGAAGTGACATGAGGGAAAAAAACCTGTTTTTTTTTTCTTTTCCTAATTCACTCAAGACATAGTAATGCTGGTGGCAGCCTTTGGCATTGGACAGTTAACATGTCAAAAATTTTATCCTCAATTACAACGAACATTCTTGCCTTAGTCAATGGTCAATATCTGTGAAAAGGAATATTAAAGCTCACTAAAAAGAAAAAAATGCAAATTATAATGAGAAGATGTGATTTTTATTTATCAACTGGTGAAGATGTAAATGACTGTTAATGCTTTAATGCTGTTGAAAGTATCAGAAAACAGGAACTCTCAGAAAGTGTGGCAGGAAGATAAATTAGCATAACCTTATTGTAGAGCACTTCATCAATGTATATTATAATTAATAAGGTATGTATAATTTGACATATATTTTAGACTTGAAGATTAACAAGAAGCACTTGCACTGATAGATTGACACACATACACACATATAAAATATATACAAGGATGGTCACCATAGTATTATTTTAACAGTAAAAAAATTGGGAACTCAAATAAAGTTCATGTAGCAAAGAATAAATTAATTTTGGTATGCCCACACTATCAAACACACACTATACCATAAAACAAAGAAGGAGGTTACTCTGAAAGTATGCTAAAGTAAAAGATGCTGTGGAAATACTAATAACTTTTTAAAGCATTGCCAAGAAGTGCATATGGTAGGATCCTTTTAAAAGAGAGAAAGATGGGGGGAGAAAACCAGGGGAAGAAGGTAGGTAGGTGGGAAGGAGTCAGTTAAGGATGATATGGGGTTTTATATGTATAGGAAAACTTCTGTAAGAAAACAGTAAATGATTCCAAGTGGCCATCTCCAAGGGATGGGAGTGTAGAAGGCTTTCACTTTCTGTGCTTTATATTTTCTGATTTCAACAACATGAATGTGGCAGTTTCCCTAATATATGTTACCTCTGTTTTGCTAATTCCTTTGCAGGAAACACTTTCCCAACCCAGATATTTGCACAGCTCTTGCTTTACCTCACTGGGTCCCTTCTCAAATGTCAATTGTCTTAGGATACTGTCCTAACCTTCCTAAATAAAATAATATCCTCCCTCAGACTCTATTCCTTCATACTGTTTCATTTTCCTTTATAGCACTTAGCAGTGCCTGATATTATATTAGAACACATATTTATGTTCACTTATCTAGTGTCCCTCGTTCCCACTTTTCAGTGCCTCTTTGTGAGGACAGGGCTTTGCCACATGCTCCCACTCCATCGTAGGGCATTGATGTTTTAAGTTACTTGAAGATATTTGAGCATATAGAATGAAAAAAACAAAAATATTGATCTCCTCTTTATTTAAAATGTTTACTTTTTTCATCGTGGATATATTATACCAATTTTGATTTTTAAAAATAATACATTAAAATATTATTTTTATTTTGGTTACTGAATGTTTTGGCACCCTTTTAAATTTTGTGCCTTAGGTAAGCATCTAATTTTTGCCTCACATTAATCCTGCCCTGATTGTTGGCTCCCTCCTTTGATAGTGAATGTTTAATAACTTTCTAGGAATGTGACAGAATATGGTCTGAGACTTAACTTTCATTGTAGCAGGTAGTAGTGTTGTGAGGAGTAGCTAAGCATCTGCACCACGAACTTCGTGGGTGGCTTGTCTAACCTCATCTCACTTTATCTTGTCAAAAGAACTTGGAATTTTACCTGACCAAATTGAGTTAGGTCAGTTCATAAGACCTACCTATAAGCTGGTAGACAGTAAGTATGCATCAAGAATACAGACACATTTGCTATAAAGTGAATGAAACTATCTTCAGAACAACTCACTTGCATGGGCCACATCCAATGTCCTGGAAGAAGTCCTAGCAATTTTGAATTGTAATTTGGTGTATTTTGTAAAAAAGGGTCCCCTCTTTTATAATCTTCAAACCCCTCAAAGCTTGGCTACACAAGCATATCCATTTTTAAGCAAACCAATAGTTGAACATTCAGATTTATAAGTATAATAATTTGTAGAAGTTATTTACATAACAAAACAGTATAAAATATCAATCTTGGGATATTGGGTTCTTATTAGTACATTTAAATTGTACAAATGTATTTTTCAATTTGCACATATGATTTTGTTCCAATATATCAGTACCATTTAATATATAGTGAGGCATACCTAAGAGTCTATGCTTAATAGAAACAGAAACAACTGGTTGAGTATTAAAAAGTTCTGTCAATTTGAAGGTTTATGTACAAAAGTATATTTTTAAAAGCTGTCTAGTTTGGAAGGTTTCTCACTTGTTGACTATTTGGAAGGAGAGATTGGCCAAATTGGTTATGTGAACTGTTCTAGCTTAAATATAAATCATCTAAGAGTGTAAAATTCCCATCACCTTGCCTGCACAGAGTACAGTGCTCAATATACAATTCATTCAACAAGTATTGATGAAGTACCTACTATGTGTGAGCACTCTACTAGGCTCAAACAATAAAATATTATTTAAAATCATGATGAGATTCTACTCGTTACTCCTAATATGTCATATTAAACCACTTCTTCCTTGCTAAAATAGAAATAATAATATTTGTCCTGATATCTCACCATTCCAAACTGAGGATCAACTGAAGTCAGAGTCTTCCCTGCCCACAACTTCCCTGCCCTTTTCTTCCACACTTGGTGCTCCAGGGCTCTGCATCGCATGGTTCTCTCACCAGTTGACTTCTAGCTGTTTCAGGTCAATAGAAGGCACTGGCAAGAGATGACTAGAGGCCGGGGTATTTCTTTCCTCTTCTTCCTGCTTTCTATCATCAGTGGCATTTGATAGTGGCTACTTCTATGTGGGCTTCTCTTCATGACGCCAGCTTTCATTGGATTCTAGTAATACTCATACTCTCCTCACCCTTTGCCCTTCAAGCATTAGAGGTAAAAGCTTCAGTTTCCAGCTGCTGCTACTCCCTTGGTACCTCAATATCCACCATTCAATGTGTGTTCCAAGCCCTTCCCACCTCTCTATAAGTAGTCCCATCTTTCAAGTTTTCTTGTTTAAACCATTTCAGTGGATCCTGTTGCTGCCTGGAACCCTAATTTACACATCATACAGAGTCAACCTTGATCAACGTGGGTTTGAGCTGCCGTGGCTCCACTTATACCTGTACTGTTTTCATCCACATTTGGGAATCAGTGGATGTGGAAAGTTAACTGGATACAGTGATCTACAAAATCTTATGTGGGGGGACTTAAGCCCCCACTGATTTTGATGTCCATAGGGGTCCTAGAACCAGTACCCCATGTAGACTGAGGGACAATTTAAGTTTTAAGGAAAATTTATATGCAAGTTTTCAACTGTGCAGAGATCAGCATCCTTAACCCCTGCATATTCAAAGTTCAACTGTATATAATAAATTGCTTTTAAAAAGTTTAAACAAATACAAAATGTGAGGGAATGGTTAAAATAAATAACAACACTGATGAGTTAGGCTTATAGAGAAAATACTAAGTAACCCTCTATCACAACAGAGGGTTTGTTAGCCTGTTCACTACCTGTTCTATTTCATAGCTGGCATTCCGTACTCGGAGGCCTCCCAGCAGCTACAACTGTATTTTCATTATGCTTTTGAGTTTAATGGTGAACATTCACTAAGGGCTGAAATCTGACTACGCAAATCTACATTTACTCTCATTTAATTTACTCTTCAAAAAATATTGAAAACCATTATTTTAGGAATTTTTAACATATATATTAAGCTAATAAATATCCACTAATTTAGATGCCATTATGTCACCTTTAACTGATATATTAAACACCTTAATAATCTCTTGTCATATGTGGGAGGAGAAATATTTGTAAATTATTAAATTGTGATCAAATAAAATCTTAATATTTGTAATTGACCCTTGTACAAACTATTGACTAATTATCCTTAAAAATATTTTTCTTTCTGATATTATTAATCTCACAGTTTTAAAATAAATTAATAAGAGAGAAAAAAATTCCAAAGAAGAAATATTTTCTTCAATTTAACAAGATAGAATTGACTGACTTTTAAAACGAAAATAATAATAATAATAATTTTCAGTTGTATCGTTACTTTTGAGTCATAGTTTATTACTTGATGGGTAACATTTTTTCAGATATTTCTCTATTTCAATAAAGTATAACATCACCACAAATGTACCTTTAAGCATTTGTGGAATTTTTCTTAGTCTATGAATATGAACTATAAATATGTCTGATGTATGTATTATATTTATATTTTTACAAATTATATAAATGAAGTTACGCAGTTATACACAGGGCAATCTCCCCTTTCTGCCTTCTGACTGTTGGGTGCAATCAAAACGTATTACTGAGAAGATAAGTGCTTGCATGTGAAGTGCTTACAACTGTGTTCTGTGCCAGTTCAGTTCTCAGTAGTGTCAGTTATGATTGTTTTCTGCTGGCAAAATTCATTTATTCACTGGACCAGAGGCAAATTTACCCTAAAGCTAGAGTTTAAGCTTCAGGGCAGTTCTTAACACTCAAACCTGAGAGTGTTAAGAGTCGATGGGCATTGTAGAATACTCTAGCATTTCTAAAATATAATTTCTGGTCAATTCCTTAAGAAGATATCAGAAGAAAAGGACCTGAATCTCTTAGGCTCCATTAATTTGTGGTAATTTCTTTTCTCACTCTAAGTATTCATTTTCTTACCTTCTTTAATTGAGAATTTTGCATGATTTTTCTTAATGAGAATCTACCAAATTGTATGAATTTCAGATGGGGGATGGCCCAGATCCCATTTCCCAAATAATCTGATCCAGAAATTTGGGTCTTACAATTTATTTGTATGAACATGGAATGTCTTGTTGCACAGGAGTAATGACTTTAAGATTTTATAATCATCCAACAAAGAAAACACATTTGACAGAAAAAAAAAAAACATGACCTCAACTTTTCAGAACAGCAGTGCTGGCAGTAGAAGAAACATCAAATAAAGCCACAGGGCAGTGTGAGGATTCACCCCAAAGGAGTAGAGGGGTGAATACAGTGGCCACCATCAGAAAATGAGAGTTTTGATTGCTATATAAATCCTTTTTGTGTTGAAAACACTAGTTTAAAAGAAGATAAAGCCTCCTGTGGGTAGCCTAAATATGTTTTGAACAGCATAAGACTTGTCAAGCTAACTTCTGAAAATAACCCAATATTCCTAAGCATCACATTCGGATCATGATAGTGCTGAAAGTCAATGGCTTTTGACAATCTCTAATTTCACAAATGATTCTGAGGCAAGGAAAGGTGTCCAGATGAAAGACTGAACAAATACAGTGAAAATTTTAACTCATTTTCCTCTACTTTATTATTTCAGATACACATTAAATAAAGAAAGTTATGTACCACAGCTTCTTTATCCAGTCATCTGTCGCAGGGACCTTTGGTTGTTTCCATGTTTTGGCCACTGTGAACAGTGCTGCAATGAACATTGGGGTACATAAGTCTTTGCAGACAAAGGTTTTCAAGTTCTTTGGGTAGATCCCCAGAAAGGGGATTGCTGGGTCAAAAGAAGCTGTGGTACATATACACAATGGAATATTACTCAGCTGTAAGAAAAGATGAAATATTGCCATTTGCAACAAAATGGATGGACCTGGAGATCATCATGCTAAGTGAAATAAGCCAGACAGAAAAAACAAAGAACTGCATGATTTCACTCATATGCGGAATATAAAACTGAAAGCAAAGAAAAAAAGAAATGAA